>VXBX01000465.1:613093-626796 GCA_013400415.1 Scytalopus superciliaris
TTCTGTTTTGTGCCAGGTCAGTATGATTTTCACCTAATTGACAAGGGTAATGTGCATATACCTGAGTGATTTTTAGTCCTTTAAAAAGGAAAACCTTATTTTGACCTAGTGCCCACAAAATGTCAATTATTTTTATACCACATATAATATAGACAGCATATTTATAAACTATAAATTTAACCATGGATTGTTAGTTTTACTGTAAATGAATAATATATCCTTGCAGTACTTCCAGTGTATATTGATATCACAGTATTCAAATCATATATAAATATATATATATATATATATATGTTACTTTTTCCTACTAAGGGAGCATTTAACTTTCAGTGAAGCAACTGTCCATAAAAAAATAGATGTTTTTGAGCATTGAAAGGCATTCCCCTGCTCATGTTTTCTTTGTGTTACTTAAAGCCAGTTTCTCTCAGTATGATTTTGACATACCTCCTCTTTTGCGTGGTGTGAGTTTAATACTTTAGTATTAACCACTGTGAATGTCAAACTTTAAGATTACTCTTCACAAAACCATTTTATATTCACATCTCTATTTTTGTATATTATCATATTTAGCCCCTTCTCCCATCAGCCTCACCGTAGTGATTTTGACAGGGAGACTATTTAATCAAGTGAAAACATTATCTGTGTAGGTTAAGGGGCAACCCAGGATTTTATTAACTCTTCTTGGACTCCAGTGCAGTGCTCTGCATTAATTGTAGCAGAGCTCACAGTATGCCTGAACTTAGATGGCATTATGCATTTACACCCTCTGTTGGCATCAAAGGTGCTCAATGCCTTCAAAAACTGGCCCACCTGAGTCTTCTCTCTCAAAAGACAGTCCTGAGGAGCTTCTGCCTCCTCACCTTTGGGCATTCTGTGGGAGTAACAGCTTTCCAGAGGTGCCACTTGTTGCTTGTTTCCCAGCCAGTTTCAACTAGAAGAGAAATAATCTGAAAATACAGCATGAGCTTTATTTCATGCTGTTGACAAAATTAGTGCTAAGTAATTCTTGCTAAGCTGCCACTCCTCTGGAGTACTGGATCCTCATTTGGTTTCAGCTCCAAGGAAAACTGTCTTACTGGGATTCCATCTGTAATAAAGGGTCTTTCCTAGGTAGTCCAAGATACCTGAGGAAACTTTAAAAAGCCTTCATGGTCTCCAGGCTATTTCTGTTGATCTCTGAATCTGGCATACTAAGGGGTTTTTTGCCCCCCTTCTTTCTAGATATCTAGGGGTCGTGGTAGCTGTTCTTGTGGCTCTCCCTTGCTGGTGAAGAAGCTTGCTTGTGTTCTCCAGCAGGATGGATGTTGAGAAGGGTGCTGTGAACTATAAGGGAACTCGACACCATATGTGTGAAGGGCAGGGGGGGAGGGCAAGTGTGTTGGGGCAGGGGGAGTTGAGGCTGGCACACCAGTGAGAATTAAATTTCCCTGTTGTTTACATTTTTTTCACGTGCAGCATTCCGTGGGGTTCACATGTGGGAACTTGGAGTCACTGACTCTGAAGAATATTGTGGTGGTGTATCTCAGTGCTTGTACTGCAATGGCAATGATCTCTTCTTGCAAAATGCTTTTTTCAGTGTGCCAGTTTGTGTTTGAAAAACTCCAGGATGGTTGAGCTTAAGGAGTGGTGGTATTCTCTTTCTGATGCTATTGGACATCCTCTTGGAGGGAACTTCCTGCAGGTAAATTTGTAAGTGTGTTAATTAAAGCGAGGATTCTTTAGAAGAAAGACACTCCCTGCATATGGATTGTGCTGCCTGCCTTCTGTGCTAGTTTACATCCCTGTGTAACCCGACTGGAGTCAATGGGATGGACATATAATTCAGTGTAGGATTTGATCCAGCCTTCCTGGTACATATGCTTCAGTTTGTGCATCAAATATTTTGAGTGATCTGCCTCTGCAACCTTTACTTGAAGAATGGACAGACAGGTTGTGTTTTTCCACTGAAAATGACCAGCATAGAGAACAGGCTGTTTCTCACATGAGTGGGAAGGTGTGATCTGTTTTTTGCAAGTACAGGTATTTTTCTCAGTAAATCTAGAGTAAAACTTTGAAAGAGTTGGTGATCTGGAAAGCTCCTCTTGGGCAGATCTCCAAATTACAAAAGCATTGCTGCAACTTGTCCTCACACCTGCCACAGTCCCAGTGGACAGACCCTAGACTGACTGAACATTTTCTCTCTGTTCCTCTTTATCACTGAGCCACTTGTGATTCATACTCTGTCCTTCCAGTGAGGATCATGTTTTCTCCTGCTTCTCAAATTGACTGAGGTGCCAGGACTGTTGGTAACACAGACATGTCCATTAAGAAGATTGCCAAAGTGAGTTTGTAGCTTTAGCATAGAAGGGGTCTCGATGATCTCAATGAAAATTACTCCTCCAAGCGAAGCACAAATGTCCTTCTCTTACAGCATCAGGTACAGTAAAGCATTAGCACAGGTACTCATTGTGCACTTTTGCCTCTCTGTAGACACCTGGGGAGTGTTCATAGCTGGCTGTCTGGTGATGGAAATAGTGCCCAATCTGAAAAGGAATAGTCCTTTTTTGTAATTAAAAAAACAAAACAAAAGAGGACATTACAGCATAATTTGCTGAAAACTAACCTTTGCATGTTCAGCAGGAGCCTAAAATGTTTAAATGGCAACATTAATGAGACCTAGCCTTGCCTTTTAAAGTTATACCTGGAATGTCATGCTGCAAACCATTCATACCTTCCTAAGGAGCACTTGCTCCTCATTTCTCCACTGCTTTTGGATACCAAGATATTTATTTGAATATAACTTAGATGTGATAAATGGAACACGCACATAGCATTTGCATTTGAAATAAAGAATGGTTTCAATGAGTATAAATTCATGTCACCTGTGCAAATACATTAAATGAAATATTTACAGTAATGCAAAATATGTAAATGAGCCAGTTGATATCAAAGGATTCATTTTGCTGTGAGCTAAAACTTTACAACTGTGTTTGTAAACTCCAGCTTACTGCCATAATATTTCCCTCCTAACGTGCCTGTACAAGTATATATATGCAGGTACACGTATCTCTGATAATGTGAATTTACCCAAAGCTAGTCATTTTCTTTTGGGCATACAAATGATTCAGCCTCCCTGCCTTTCTTTCAGAGTGCTGAATACTAAATGGTCTGCCAGACCGGACAGGAGAAGCAGCACATATTTGATACTATTCCTCTGTTTTTTGAGTCCATTTTGCAGCTGAGTAAAGCTCTTCTGGTTTTTGTAGGTACATGAAAAACAATCTGTGATTATGAAGAAAATTGCACCCAAACTGCTTGACACAGCAGGTGCTACAGTGGAAAATCCCTGATATTCCTATTTATTACACTAATGGGCCTTGATGGTGTTCTGGTCTTCAGCTCTGCATTGCTTCTCTAGATATTACAGCCCATTCTCTACAAGTGGCTTGATTGGCAAGTCTTAAACACAGATTAACTTGTTTAGCTTTAAGGTAGTTAAACCTGTGCTAAGATGAAGGAAAGGCCACTGTCTTGAATACTGAGTTATTTCCATTCCTTATTGCAAATCTCAAATTAATTGATCACCACCATTCTGAGAGGAACTGCTTGAACTAAGAAGTCCCTGGTCACACATAAGATAACTTGTTCAAAATCTTTCCTAAGAAGTAATCAATGACTTTTTTCCCTGTCCTTTTTACTTTGAGCATGTTTGTTGCACAGTATTGTTACTGACAATGTGCTTTTGAACAGGTACTGTGCATGTAGCAGATTAGTTCAACAGCAGAAAAACAACTGGTTCATTGAGTGCCAAAATAATGTGAGCATTGTTATTCAGAAATTGTTTGGCGATTCTTATCGAGGAGACCTTTATTGCATTTTGTCGGTGTCACTGCTTGAAAATTAACCTTAACTGGCAGGTGACAGATACACCTTGAAAATCAGGTAAGAATGAACTAAGAGCCTGAAAATGGCTGCAAAATAGTCAATTTCCTTCTAAAGGAAGTAAAATAAGACACACTAATCGTTCAAAATTTTGTTTTCCATCTTAAAAAAGAGTAGCAATGATGCCAACGTAGCATTTATGGGGACTGGGTGACTCACTCCAAAACCGTGCAGGGCTGGGTAAGTAAACTGTCCCGTTTTTATTCAGGACAGAGATTGTCTTAGTAGCTGGCAGGGGGTGTTCCCCTCTTTTCAGTGACCAAGGAGGAGCTTTGAAGCCCTGATCGAAATGGCAGTGGCCTTAAGCCATGCGGTTGAGTCAGCAAGGGGAAAATGAAAGTGGGTTTTTTGTCAAGAGGATACCACCAGGCTTAAGCTTAACTAGCCTTGTTTGCAAGTGAAGGATCTGGTGCTGCTTTCAGGTTTGAAATCTTTGCTTTGTTTTTGGTTTGTTTTGTATGTTCTTTTTTGTATGCTTTAATCACTGTTTGTCATTGTCTTAAAGCCAGCTGGTGTCTCTTGTTCATCAACTTTGGTACGATGGTGCTTTGCAAGGATGTATTTATATTATAATGGCCAACATTTGGTCAGCCCTCATTCACTAACTTTTTTTGTTTGTTTGTTTTTTGTAAAATAAAGTGCTTTACTTATATGGTGTACATAAACCTTGTACAAAAATCCTTTCCAATTATTACTATAAACTGAGTTGTAACAAATGAAATGTTGATTTTTATAATAAAACTAAGAGTGAAAAAGGAGATGTATTCTTCATTTTATTTCAGCATTTGAAGGACAGGTAATTAAAGGTACAAGTCCATGTGTGTCTTTGCTCTCCAAAAATGTCAGGATGTGCTTTGTTTTCTGATGCTGTAGGAAGGCTCTACAGACATGCATTTGCAGTGCAACTGGGTATATTTTAAAGCTTGAAGTCTCAATTATTGATCCCTTAGATTAGTTCACAGGATAATCCAAACCAGAGTATTTTACTAAATGAATTATTATCAGACTACAGATTCCTGGTGACTGTTTTGGACACTGCTGATCTTGAAATCTGTACTGAAATGTTTGCAAAGAGGAAAGTGTCCTTACCCCTGCTTTGCTTTCACAGCAAGACACCTTTCACATGAGTCTAAAGGGAATGCTGTGCAGGAAATACGAACTTTAGTTCTCTGAGGATCTCTGAAGAACATCATTTGATATTTTTTGAAGTGCCCCTGAAACAAAAGAGGTGAAGCTGGAGAAACCCCAGTGCTGTTCCCCCCCCTTGCCTGGCAAAGGGGCCGTCAGGCAGGGGAGCAGAGAAGGGCAGTGCTTCATGGCTGGGGGAATAATGTGATGATAACACAGTGAGACAAGCTGTTTTCAGCTCAGGACTTACTAGATATGGCTCACAAGAAGGCAGCCATGCCACTTTTGTCTCCAGGAGAAGAGCAATAATATGAAAATCAGCATTGTACCTTGAAGGGGCAAGAAACATGTGCTTTGAGAGACTGTGAGATCTTTGTGGTGACAGCAATCCCTTTCATGCACTGCCCTGACTGCATTTTTCAGCAGAGAGAGACCTTTTTGCCAGCAGGAGTTACCAGTTGCCAGGGTTTGGGGCCAGCCAGAGGGGAGCAGGCAAGCTGGAAGAGGAGATGGCATCAGGAACTACCTAAGGCACCCCAGCAAGCCTGAAGCCCTTCCTCCTCCCATGTGCTCATGGAAAGCATTAAAAAATTCTCCTGTGAGCTGCACCTGTGTATGGTCTCTCTCCTGCCTTGCACCTCCCCTGCCTCTCCTTACATGGAGTGCCTCATGAAAAGCAGACCTTGGCCTCTGAGGGCATTCCATGTGTTTTTGGGGTTTGTTCCTTAAGGGAGGCTGCCACTGTCCTTGCTGTGAAATCACATCTGTGGGGATGATGCTGACATGCTGATTTGACTTCAGGTGGGGAATGAGCAGCAGGGGAGTCCTACTGATAAAGATCCAGATTTTAGGCAAACACACCCTGTCCTGAAAAGCCAGGGAGGAAACGATCAGAAAAATGACCCCTGCACGGACAGGAGGAGAGTTTATAAATGAGTTTGTGGTTAAAACGGCTCAAGAGGCAAGAGATGCTTTAAAAATACAAACCCGTTGGTATGTTTTTTCCTAAGTGTGGGTTTCAGGCATGTTCTGTTTGCTGTAGGCAGAGTCATTCCTCCCCCAGTGCCACTCTCTTCTTTCCAGCCTGCAAATGTTTAGGGAAGCCCAGTGGCTGCAGCTTTGCTGTGTGCAGATGGCTTAGTGTAGGCTGTTGTTCTGCAGCACAGCTGGTAGCGATTCATTATTTGATTGAAGAAAACTACTTTCAGATGCTTCTAATAAAAAGTTGTTCCACCAGCAGCACTAACAATGGAGACTGAGATGTATTTCTCTCTCCTACCCTTCCAAGGTGATGGTCACATGTCCATTACGTGGAGTTGCAACTTGAGCAGTGGAGTTAGAAAAGACATATTCCTTCAAATGTAAGCTGTGCTAATTATCTCCGTCATTGGCATCCTTTTGTCTCTCAGAAAAGAGCCCAGAAATGCTCAGGAGTCAAAAGTTAGACAGAAGCATGGGTTTGTTATCAAGCTGGAATCCAAGGGATTTATTATTTGGTGAATGGTGAGGGGTTTTTGGGTTTTTTTTTTGGCAAGATGGTCTTCTCTGTTGCATAGTTGTGTGACACCACTTCGTATTTGAAATGATCCCTGGACAGTCCCGCTCCCTGTTATTTTGTGACATGGAAGAGTTGGTGGGGGGAAGAAAAGCATGGCAAGCAAAGATTGTATTAAATATTAAGATCCCTCCCCTATGTCCAAAGGTACTCAGCTAATTGTAAGTCTAAACATCCTTAGAAGGAACGGAACTTCACCAGCAGCATCGAGATCAGCATCACATGCTCCTCTCCCTTTATTACTGCTGCAATGCAACTGTGATATTCATTTTATAGTTAATGATTTCTACATCAGTTCCTTCCAGCTAGAATAGATTCAGTGATCTGATGTATCCTTTCCTTTTTTGTTTTGGTTTTTTTTTGTGGGTTTTTAATGGGTTTTATATATTATATATATTTTTCATATCCCTAGAAGAGCTCCATACCTTATTTGTAGTTACAGATGCCTCCACTGTTTTCATTGCAATTTTTGCAGGAAAAGCCACAGATTTTTGGATTTATATAGATATTTATTCCATAGTGGGTACCAAGATGTTGACACCCCATCCTTCTTGGGAACAACTGCAGCAAAATACTCAGCTCTGCAAGAGCTGTGAGAGCATCAATACTCACCTGCTAGAAAGAGGGACCCTGAGGCCAGAAGGTAATTAGTCAACTTGCTTTAGAATCGAGATGCTTGATAGATAATGTCCCTACTGAATCCTCATGAATAAACTGCACAGTCACATGCACAATATTAACACCAAATTTGTTCCCACAGTTGTTTTCAGCTTGTTTTGCTTGAGCCACTATCTGTAGATGAAATTATACCTTCCAACCCTTTCTTTTGAAAAACCCCAGTAGTGGTGGGATAATCAAGCCACTTAGTGCTGGGAATTGGAACATTTTGCAGGTTTCCTTGCCCCTCTTTCTTGTATGAGAGGCCCTGGTGTCTTCTGTGGTCTGTCCAAGCAGAAGGTGTGTCAGTCTCAGTCTATAACTGCCTGCTTGCCTTTCACAATGCTGAGGGTACAAAACTGTTCACAGGATGGGATGCTGAGGGGAAAGGAAAGTTATCCCAGCCTCCCACACTTAGAGCAAAATATACTCTATGAGTCTTGAAACATTTTTCAAAAGCAGAAAATAAAAAGAAAACTTAGCCTTCAAAGCGACTGTGAGTCACTCCCCTTCGAAGCATTTCCATGGATTTCTTGAAGTGTCTTTCCAGTGTGTATTCCAAGCGTTTTTGTGGGGATGATAAATTCTTTGTGTCTCACGTTTAGTTTTGGTCCCTCACACTGGCGCTCATTTTGGTTTCTCTTCTGGCACTAAAAGCCAATTTGTGTCCTCTTATTTAATGCAGACACTGCATCTAACATGACAGGCACTACCCATTCCAGAATGGGATATTGTCCTTCCTGACTCCTGCTTGCCTTCATTAAAAGCAGAGGGCTGACCTCAGCCCTGAACTCTGCCCTTGCTGATATTTTTACACATCACTTCATGCAAGTTCTTGCCTTGCCAGCATAGTTTGTTGCAGTTTTAAGGGCAAGTTTCACTGAATTGGTGGAAGGTTCCTCCTTGCCTAGGTAGGGCTGGCCTTGCCCCATTTGCTCTTCACCTGCAGGGAGGGAGCAGTGCATGGGGTGGTACCGCTGGGCAAAGTGCCTTCCAGATGGACAGAAATCTATTTTCAAGGAGGACCTAGGATCTAACAGATACTGTGAAGTCAATTAGATATCCAGCTTTGGTTTCAAGGCTTGGAGTCAGGTGTTTTAACTGTCAACATTTGAGGGGTTTTTTAACTTGTGTCCTCTTATGACTAAATTTAGGACTTCACTGTGTGTACTCAGGTCCCTATCACTTAAACCTGCACAGGATCACTCGTGGTCAGCAACCCTTGGTTTACCTTGTGAACTGGGAGGGTACAGCAATAGCTACCCTGGACTAGCCACAGTGAAAGTTTAACAAACCATGTGCCACCTGCCCAAGTACCCCGGAGCTGCACACAGATAGATGCAAAGCAGGGGGCAGCAGTGGCTGGAGGGCTGCTCTCTGCACAGCAGATAAAAGAGGTGAGACAGGGTATGTAGAGGTGGTGGTGAATGCTCCTTGCTCCTGTGGAAAGTGCTGAGCATTCCTTGTGCGAGCACTGGCTTCTGAAAAAGACACACAGAAATCATCAGTGTGTTTGTGCAGTGTGTATTTGTTGTCATCACACCTGCAGAGGTGCATTTCCCTTAGTCTCCAGCTCCTGGGAAAAGAGGCATTTCATTACACGCCTTTGCTTTCACATGTCTGGAGCAAAAGTAACCAAGTGACCTGCATTTATCTGAGAGGCTAAAACCGATAAAGCAAACACGGCACCCAAACTCCACAAAGTCTGAAAACCCCAAAACAGCACCTGAGGGAGGGATTAATCTGTTAGGGCTTCCTGGGAGAGCTTGATGTGCTCGCTCAGGGCTTTTTGATGCTGGGGCTGGCAAGCAAAAGCAGACATGGCTGCTATTCACAGCCTTCTATGGCTTTGCCAGAGCTGGTCAGTCACAAGGTTGCCTTCCCCTTTTCTCTGCTGCTGCTCAGTGTGATGATAATGCCTGAAGAAATTCACTGATCTCCTGCCCCAGAGAAAATGTTTGTACCCCAGGTGCTCACAGGGAGGCACCTTTCCCAAGTCACAGTCATACAAGTCTGATGAAAGAAAGAAACCCAAGCCAGCTGAAGCCAGGCACTCAGCTACTTCAAATGCAGAATGTGCATGTACTTTTCCTATATCCCAGCAGAGGTCATTCACTTAGCTCTGACTGGTCCTAGAGCCTTGACCAACCAAAAGATTTTAATTTCACTACAGGCACCTACATGGAATATTTTGCCACTGCAGGCATTAAAGACTTCCTTCAGGCCTTGCTTATCAAAAACAGTCCCATACTTGCCTGCATTTCTGCCACCAGACACAAGCAAATCCCTCAGTTTGACTGCTGATGAGCTCCTTGATGCAGGGTTTGTTTAGGAAACAGGACCAATCTAGCTGATTCTTCCCGGGGTATATAATTTCAGGTTGTGGGGAACAGGGACGATAATACTGGTGGATAATACCATAATACCAAGTGGTAGGCCCATAAACAAGGCTAAGAACAGCCAGCTGGCATGCAAGAAAATCTGGGTTCAGATCTCTAGAGAAGATAATATAAACATAAGCCAAAGTTTCTACTGCACTGCTGTATGTAATTGATATTTCAAGCAGACCCACTGCAGTGGCAGATGGAAAGCTCTGCTTTGGGCTAGCTTGGCTGGGAAGCACCTGAGCTTCACCTCAGAGAGGAGAGCCACCCTTCAGTCACACTGCAATGCCCCAGCTGTGAACTTTTAGCCCTGAACTTGTTGCAGATTGTGAGCCTGTACAGCAGACAAGTCACAGGCAGCGAATCCCCTTTCAGACTGTAGTGTCAGAGTGCAGGAAAGTGGAGCTGTGCCCCTGAGTGCCTTGCTTTCTGTGCACGTGGTGGGGTCAGCAGCACGCTGGCTCAGCTGCAGGAGGGAGAAGCAGCTTAAAAAGGGGGAGACCCTGTGATGATGTGAGGAGAACCAAGGTTGCCTTCCCTGACTCATCAGCCTGTTTTGGAGAAACCCTGGATTTTACCAGCATTTCCCAAGAGCTGAAGCAAAGGTAAGTGACAGATGAGTAAAGCATTTGGATTTGGCTGAAGACTTTATGCTGGTTCCAGGGAAGGGCAGCTGGGACAGGTCCCACTGGCTCCTTGGAGCCCTGGCTCTCAGAGGGTGACATTAGGCTGGATCAGCAGCTCCTGGGGGCCAGTGCAGGTTTCCCCCATGGACTGGCTCCCTGTAACCAGCACAGAACTCAGCTGCAGGACACATTTAGCATGCCTTAAAAATCGATCTCAGCATCACCCGCACGGGGCTGAACTCTGTTGTTGCAACCCTAACACACGGTGAAATCAGCACATTTTGAAACTTAAACTTGCTGATTTAACAGTGTGATGCTGATCTGGGTGGCTGTACAAGAAAAATGCCAAGTGACACTTCTTGTTCTAACACTAAACCTCTCTACCTTTTACAGTAACACCCCAAATTGGCACCAGAGGGTTCTAGGACAAAACACCATGGTGTATCATGAGACATTAATGTAAAATGAAGGCGTGGCCAGTCACTCTCCATGACAATATCCCTTCCAGCTTTTGTATGCACCCAAAATGCACACGTTTGTTCAGCTGCCAGTTTAATCCTCACAGAATAAAAAAAGGCAGCAAGAGGAAGACTGGTTGAGGAGATTATAGGGGGTTTTCTGCCTAGGAGGAGATACCTTCTAAGGAACAAAAGCACTTGAGGCTTCACCTTCATCTGAAGCTGTTTGGATAAGGCCTTTCCTGCAAAGAGAGGAATTTCACTGGTAGAAATAGAAATATAAGCAGAGCCAACTTTTGATTTTTCTGGGGAATAGCAGCTTGGAGTTCACATAAACATAGTAGGCTTATAGAAGGCTTTTTGTTCGTGTTCACTGAAGCTTCCTATTTCCTTCCTGCTTCCCCAGGGCCAGCTGACCTGAGAGCAATAATAGCAGATGGAAAGCTTGTGTATTAAGGATTATCATGCCCTGGACTGCAGAAACTTCAATTTTTGTTTTCTTTTCAAACACACCCCATAACCTGACGCAGAATATATTTTCTCCAACACTAAATGGAGTGGGGGAGGAGAAGAGAAGTGGTATTTGAGGCCCAGTAAAGGGTAGCTTGATGGAAACAGGAACAAAAGACCTAAACAAGCACAGCTTTAAAAGTGAAATTTTGTATTTTGTTGTACCACCAGTCAGAAGCAGAGAGAACTGAGCAAAACCAGAAACATCAACTCTGCTCCATTTTATATTTTCTGTTCCTATAGAAAGGATTGCCTTGTTGATCTGTGTTGTATCCTGACAATACTGGCAAAAATCATCTGTTTTCCACTCGGCACCTGTGTTATTCTTATAACCAGGAAAAGCCACAGCCAGCTTTCTGCCTCGGCTGGAGCTCTGGGTTCCTAAAATCTGCAGGTGGAGGGACCTGACTTTCTCCATGATGGAGCAATATTAGGAACAGAGGTATTTCTAGGTAAGTTACAGCCAGCCTGGGTGGGTGTGAGTGCAAGGGAAGGTGTGCTGTGACCAGGACTCAGCAGCTTTTTCAAACCAACAGAGCTGGAAGCTCTCAAAGAAGGCAAGATGGATGTAAAGGGGAAACTCTCCTAGAAACAGTACAACATAATGTGCTTTAATTATTTCTGCTTCATTACTTTTCTCTGTTTTCCTCCCCCTGTTTTGCCTCCCAAGAAAAGTTTATTTCAACAGCCTTTCCTGAAATAAGAGAGGAGAGAAAATATACTGACCTTATTCAGAACAATTCCCCATTTTACAGGACGTTCACGTTTGGTTTCTCTTTCTCTTCTCAGTCCCTTCGCGATGTTTCTCATGTTAAGACTAAAACTGGATTCTCTATCTTGTTTGTATTATGAACTTAATTTCCTGGAAAACCCTTATATTATCTTCCTAGGCTTCTTACCTTGTTATTGCCATCTATCTTATCTAAATCCTTTAGCCCTATTCTAACTGTCTCATTTACCTTTAGCTAACCCAGCCAAACACTTCATGTTCTCTACAGGGCATAGGCTGCTTTAAGCATTTTTTTTTCCATTTCTCACCTTGAGCAAATTTAGATCAGTCATGAAGTAGTTTCAGTTTTGTTTCTACTTACTCTGATTGGTGTAGCCTCTAAAAAGAACACTTAAAAAGAAAACCATTGTTTCCACTGACTTTCAGAGTGCCTGTGCGGATTGATTTTTATGATATGTATTGAGTCAAAGGGAAGAGATTGTGATCTCTGCTGAGAGGAAATAGTTGTTTCCAGGAGAGGAAAATAAATCAAAGAGGAAAAAACCTTTTTTTTTTTAAGAGATGGAAAGGCTTGGGGGTTGGTTTTTTCCTCACCAGAAACAACTTGAGCATTTGTCCATTCTGAGCAGAAGTTGCTGTGAAGCAATTTCAGTATTTAATTAGTTCTTGCCTGGCAGAGGGTAACACGACCAGGTCATTCAATCTGAATGAGCTTTTTCTGACTGTGAAATCTAATAACAGGGTCCTTCTAAAAACAATAAAAATAAAAAAAATAAAGACTGTTATAGTTTAAATTTGGAGAATTTTTTTTTCCCCTTCCCTTGCCAGAGTGGACCTTGAGAAAGCACCGCCCCCCAGCAGCCCCCCCCATCACCCCGGAGCCAGCAGGATATTTGGTTGTGGGGTTTTTTTGTTGTCCGTTGGTTTTGGTTTTGCATTTAATTTTTTCTTGTGTGTGTGTGTCTGTGTGTGTCTGTATGTGCATATATATAAGGGTTTGAGAACGGTTATTCCTTTTGCTCCCATTACCTTTTCCCCAAGTAAAGTTCATTTAAAAAAATGTAAAAATTTGGAGTGAGTTGTTTGTGGTTATTCGGTTTGGGTTTCAGGGATTCCAAGCCCCCAATAGCTTAGTTTTTCTCCAAAAAAAGACAACCAAAGTTAATGATTTACCCCAAAAATGAACCAAATCCTCCTGATTTACACACACAACTGTTCCAAAGCCCCTGATTTACCACCAAAACTGTCCCAAAGTTCCTGATTTACAACCACAGTGGGCAAAATCCTCCTGATTTACTCCCACAACTATCCCAAAGCTCTTGATTTACCCCCATAATGTCCCAAAGTTCCTGATTTACAACCATGATGGGCCAAATCCTCCTCATTTACTCCCACAACATAGACAAAGCCCCTGATTTACAACCACAACTATCCCAAAGCTCCTGATTTACCCACACAACTGTCCCAAAGTTCCTGACTTACACCCACAATGGGTCAAAACCTCCTGATTTACACCCATGTCCCCGTTTGAAGGGGAGATTAAGGCAGCTGAAGGCCGGGGGGCACAGGCACAGACCGAACACTCACAACAAAACTCACTACGAGTTGTCAAAATTTAGAAGTGAAGTTTCCTGGGAAAAAGGAAAATGCTAGGAGCAAACAGAATAGCAGTCCTAGAACCTCATCCATCTATCTATCTATCTATCTATCTATCTATCTATCTATCTATCTATC
>VXBX01000469.1:0-91189 GCA_013400415.1 Scytalopus superciliaris
TTTTAAATCCATAACAGCTTGACACCATGAGCTACAACTGAATTGACATTTCACTGCACGTCATTATTGGCATCTGTCATTTACAAGTAATATACCAACTGAGCTGTTTGTCAGAGAAGAGAAATTTGGGTAATATGTTGGCAATACAGGTTTTCAGATATCCTTCCATCAATGACACTGTTACAAATCCATAAGGAAAGCCTCTTATCTCTGTCACAGCATGTATTTTTAGCTCTATATGGCAGCAATCATGTGAACATAGCCTATGCACTGGTTTATTTTGCTTTTCTTCACCATCAGAGCAAATATGCCTTATATCCACACTGTGAAATTGGCCTGGTGATACATGTGTCACATTTCATTGCTGCACTGTCATCTACCAGGCTGGTTTCAGCTGGTACATTGCACTGACCTTACCTTCTTGGGATTGTATTTTTGGCAGCTATAAGCAGAAATTACACTTGGATAAAAGAAAGTGAATAGCATATCTACTTC
This sequence comes from Scytalopus superciliaris, assembly GCA_013400415.1. Classification (NCBI taxonomy): domain Eukaryota; kingdom Metazoa; phylum Chordata; class Aves; order Passeriformes; family Rhinocryptidae; genus Scytalopus; species Scytalopus superciliaris. The sequence continues at coordinate 496 of VXBX01000469.1, forward strand.
TATGTGTATAGAGATAAACCTGCATTCTGGATACTTAATGACAAAATATTTAAGAGGATTTCATTTGGAGTTTGGACCATTTGGGTATCAATAGTAAACAGGAGAATCAGCATGCTTTGGCTTTTGTTTGTTAGTGTCCCATGGCCATGTCCTGCATCAGTTTAATTCATAACATTTGAGCATATGAAGACTGAGCCATATGTTTAGGTGGCTGAAAAGTGCTGTGCCCATCCTCTTGACATGTTAGGTCCTGTTTTCTATGAGACATTATGAATTATAAATATTTTTTAAGGTCTTAGAAGTTTGGACAATATATAAGCTGAGAATGCTTACACAGTTATCAATATCAAATTGACCCCTCCAACCTTTAAGCTTGACCAGCATAGACTGCTACTAAGGGATTTTTTTCCCCTATTTTCTTTTCTTCTGGTATATTTAGCTTTTCCTACTAATAAACTATATACATAGTGTACCTACCATGTTCAACAATCAGATAGCATAGTGAGAAAAATGTGTTTAGGATAAAATTTCATTAAAATATTAGTATAGAATTTTCTTAAGTTATTTCCCTTGTACTGAATTTACTGTTATGAAACAGTCAGTAACAGGCAAATAGCCACATTTTCATAGGATATTACTGCTTTGAAAGTAGCTATCATCTTCCTCTATGCCTTATTCTATAGATTAACATCTGATTAGCTCCTAGAGCATGTCACTATTGTACAAAGACCCAGTAAATATTTCTTCTTGCCATGTGCTTTAGAGGTCTTTTTAATTCTCTTTAAAAAGATTTATGGTGGAAAAGATATCTCATGAAATTATAATAATTATGTAATTTTCTGTCTCTTATACATCTCAGATCTTTGTTGGTCAGCTGCCCAGATGCAAACAAACAACTAATTTCATTATGTTGGCAATAAACATCTTGTAATTCGAGTAATAGTTCCAAAAGGCAGAGCTGATATGAATAGAGTGCCATAATGCCTTATTTCCAATGATTTAGAGAAGACTTTAATAGAGCAGCATGAGCCGGGTGTGTTAAATACTAACCTTGACAAGTAGTGGCTACAGCTGGAAAACCAACAACAGCTTTTACTCTGAACCTTTTTTCTCAGGAGAGATATTGGAAGTTATATTGCAGAAATAACATATGTCATGTCTTTTCATGTGTGATCAGACTGTGTTGGCTAAAATTCAAGGTGGAAAGAGTCATTGAATGGACATTTTTCTGGAATTAAAAATAAAAATAACGAACAAGCAACAGATTAGATAGCTGCTTTTTAAAGTCATGTGTTGATGGTTTTTACATTTTATTTTTTGAAATCTAAAATGAGCAGAACTGTTAGCATAATAAACAAGAGTCATCATGTCTTTTCCTCACTAATTAATAAGCAGCCTTTCTCAGTCAGAGATTGTGGCATGTTGGAAAACATAAAACAACAGAATCTATAATGCCAAAAAGCAAGTAGCCTTTTAGAGCCAATGGGAGATATCAACCACTGACCTTGAAGTCCCAGTTTTTCAGAAGATAAGCAGAACTAGCAAATTACCCCATTGACTGAAATTGGTGCAAATAGCCTCCTCTATAAGAGACGCAGTTGGCACAATGCAGACGCAATGCTAAAGCACTCTTGTATTCTCTATCTAGCACACAGATAAGGCAGAAAACAATTCCCTTATCATGCTAAAATCTAGGTTTCTCCAGTTAGACCACCTTGCTTTATGGATATGGGAGTAATTATATATGTTTTGTCCATAATGTTGCACTACAAGTGTATTCAAAATATACAATACTTAAATCTTGACAATCTATGGGAACTATCGTCTAATGCCTGTCCGATGTCTTGCCTTCTATTCTGCTCTGCCTCCAAGAAAAGGTACTGTGGCAGTGGACTGTCAATAGTCAATATTCAGAGTGGAAAAAATATGGTCAAAAGGTGGTTTGTGATGCAAAGGAAAAGGCTGACCCAAAAGCCTTGGGGCAGAGGATTGTAACTGTATATCTTTTCCCCCAATCCCCGGTTGTAAAACATTCCCTCATTGGTCCTTGTAAAACCCTAACCCATTGGTTGCCAGTCCCAGTGACCCTCTCTCCTATTGGTCATAATAGTAAAATTACCCCAACTCTTAAATACCTGTACCCAACTTCAATAAACTCTCTCTCTTGTCCCTCTCCTGCGGTCTCTGTGTGGCTCCTTGTGGGGTCCCTGGGGGCCACGTGGCAGGGGGACAGCCGGGGGAGCATCACCCACCCAGCCGTTGCAAGGTACTGCTTTCAACACAGAAATCTCTTACCCCATGCCTTTCATTATAATTTGAAAAACTCTCTTCAGGCTGAATTGATTCTTTGTGCTACATGTAGGTCTCTGTCCCTGTGGTGAATGAGGCGTTTCTCAAAGACAGCCCTCCCACCCCTTCAGATCACTGAAGCTCAGCTCCACAAAAGGAAAGGACAAAAAAAATCCTGTACTATAGTCACTTTTGTGACTTTGTATGGCCAGTTCAAGAACTTTAAAACAGCAATGTAAGCGTAGAGTAAGGTGACATTATCCTGATATAGTAATATCCAGCTGAAATAACTCTCAGTTAAGTCTCTATAAGTACTGTCTGAAAGTTCCAAAGGAATGGTAACTTTGTTGTAGGAAAACTTTTTATAAGGTAAATTCTCAGTTTTACAAATATATAATCTAATACTTATTGCAAATTATTGCAAACCACTGAGTATTATAAATGCCTTTTTCTTGTTCTGGAGCTCAGATACCATTCCATAAGATTGAGCTAAGTACATCAGAATAGAATACTCAAGCAAAAAGATTATTCAATATGATCTGTATTTTGACATGAAACTTTTGGACAGATCATTTGAATTGGATCCCATAGTCTTTTTCACTGCAGAACATAGATTAACTTCAAAGGTGATTTTGGTTTCATGAGAACTACTAAATATCAAGCTCTTGAAAAGAAAATATAAATTATATATAATGTAACATGCAATGATTTTTTTTTTTCTTTTTAAGATTTGGAAAACAGAAATGGGATTGGCTGGGTCCCATTTCTGTTACTCTAGGCAATATTGGAAAGCTGAGGAAATAATGTTTATACTAAAATTCTGGTATAGTAACTGCAATAATATCCTGTCATGTAAGTTTAATTGCCATCATACTGAGATTTATGCATATGCTTAAGGGGGCATCAAATGAAGTAAGTATATTGCAGTTTAACAAATTGAAGTCTTACAATGTGTTCATAACACTTATTATTTCTGCAGAGAATTTCATTTGCAAATATCTTAGGTATGTTTGAAGCAGTGTGAAGAAAGATATACAAACTATACTGTGAATAAGTGGTTAAAAAGACCAACTAAAATATACTCCAGCTATTGGTTAACTACAGAATCAGTCACTTTTCTCTATTAAAAAAATGATGGTGGAAAACTGAGGGAAAGAGACAAATATTATTTGTAAATACTGTATGATCAGGTCTCCAAAACATTTCATTAAAACTACATGAAGGTTATTATAAATGCATTTGTTAGAGGCAGCTTATGCCTAATGAAATAAGTGTAAATACAGATATTGGCAGACAGTCAGTCATTGTTTGGCTGGTTGTCTGAGAACAGCTCTTGAAAAATCTCGTCAAATTCCCATGGCTTCTGACTACACTTATAAGATGCACTCATGCTTTCAAATATTTAGTGCTCTACGCAGAACAGTGGGAGACGAGTCTGAATCTTATTCCTTATTTAATTTGAAGCAGGAGCTGACAGTAACCTTTTACATATATCCTTGTGAGAAGGAAGCACTGAAGACTATAGTTCTTTTAGCTTCTAGTGACAGCTCTTCTGGTATGTCTTCACAATGCCCCTCATGCTGAGTTAACACACAGCTTGACAAAGGGTCTACAGTTTAAATGTGATGTTTTAAGTCTTGTTGGTACAGTTTTCTATTTGTCAACTGAATAGTGGAGCTTTTCTTGAAATTTTTTCTTCTCTTGTCCAGAACTGCTACACACTCATTCAAATGTTGATATTTCCTTTGAGATGCTAACAGATTGGTGACAGTTTTCATTGGTGTCCCAAAAGGAAAGACAAGTGGTAAAGGCATGTAAATTCATTAAGATTTTCCTTTTCATTTCTTGCAGTTATAAGTGGCAAACTTTAGTTTGCTGTAGGAACTTAGGGACATGAAAGAAACTGGCAACACAGAGAAAATGAAATTGCAGAATTACAGAAAAAACAGCATTTTCTGACATTATGTAACAATAGAAAAGAATCTTTTATATTAATTACCTGTATTTCTTTTAGTATGTGAGATTAACCACACTGTTAGACAAAATATAGATCTCATCGAATCAAAAATATAGTATTGTTCAGCCAAAAACATTGTACAAAATATTTAAATATTATGGAATAAACCAGATTTAAATGTTTCATTCTCTATCCCATTTTTTTGCCTTCAGTTTTTGCAATTTCCCCATCTTTCTCTTACAGAATAAACTTGAACCCAACATTTTTGGTGCTATTATATTTTTCTGGGTTCTTCACTGCCCAATCTTATAAAAATAAGCAATGAATAGATTATTGTGACTCATTATAAAAATATAGAAATATCTTTAATACCTTACAGGAGCACATGGGTTTAGAAATTGTGCCACTGTATAATATATTCTTGAATAATCTGCTCTAAGAATTCACTATTACTTTATACTGTTTCTCTTTCAACTATATGCCAAAACCACCAATAAAAAACAACCAAACAAGAATTATTTATGAACTGCATCAATGCTATGGACAATGGGCTGGAAAGCACCCGCCCACACTTGAAGGTAAAACCAAATTGGCATGAATGTCTGGAACACCTAAAGAGGGCTGACATCCACCAGGTACCTCAAAAGTCTGGAGAAATGGAGCAACAAGAACTTATTGCAGTTCAACAAAGACAAATATGAAGACTTACACCACAGGCTCCATGCAATAACACAGACTGGAAACTGCCTGACCAGGCAGCAGCCCTGTGGAAAGGGTCCTGACAGTGTAGGCTGAACATCAGTCTAAATGCACCTTTGCCTTGAAGGTTAGCATCCCAACTGCATTAGCAAAAGCATAGCCAAGGCGAGTGCTTATTCCCATTTGCTGCACTCATTAGGCTGGATGTGGAGTGTTCTGTCTAATTTTAAGACTCTCAGTGCAAGAGAGACTAATAAACTGGAGTATATCCAGTGGAATATTGTCAGGATGATCAGGGTCCTGGAACATCTGACACATGAGAAGAGAATGAGGGAAATGTACTTGATAACTCTGCAGAAGGCTAAAAAGAAATCTAATTGCCATCTTAAACTATATAATTGATAATAGAAGATAAGATGGAACTGGACTCTTCTCTGTGATGTGGAGCAAAATAAGAAGATACAATGATCATAAGTTGCAGAAATGGAAATTCTTCATAATGTGGGAGGTCAAACACTGGAACAAAGTGTCAAAAGATGTTGTGCCATCTCAATTCCTTAAGATTTTCAAAACTTGGCTAGTCATGTCCCTGGGTAGCTTATTTCTACTTGGAAATCACCTCTGCTTTGATGGCTTCCAGAGCTTTATTCCAAACTGAACTATTCTATCCTTCTTTTATTTAGAAAACCATCCAACACTAGATAAATTTTAAAATAAATAAATAAACAAAGTGGGAAAAGAAAGTTCATAAATTTATTAAGACTAGAAAAATCATTCAATCAGCTTGTCAGAGTGCTGGTTCATGTACCTCATAGTAGAATACAGTTACAGTCACAGTACCAATAACTTGTATTTACCTAAACAATATTTTGCACTTTGCACATGCAAACCTTTGTAGTTAATACAGCAGCAGCATTTCAGGGAAAAGGCCCAATGAATTTAAGTACTTGGGAGATTTGTAAATTCTGCAGTGTTGCAAAACAAAAAACTGAAGGGAGTATATAACACATTATTTTTCTTTCCACTTTGATCTTTTATTTTCAAATATTTTTTCTATTTCAGCTTTTGAAAAACAAAAAGTGGTTTCAATTGTATTGCCAATAATAAAAAGGAACTAATTTTGGAAATAGGAATATTTTAGATATTTAGAATGTAATGTAGTATCTGTGTTCTGTAATTCATCATTCTATGATCTCATGTATTTTGTGATGGCATCAATTCTGTAAGACAGCAGGTATCTATTCTCTCCATATCTTCATAATTACTGTAGAGCTTTTTGCGCATTCTGTGTCAAGGTGATAAAACTGTGTTATATCATAGTGAACACAAATTTTTAAAGGAAAATATTAGTTTCCAAACTCTCTCTTGCTTTTGTACTAATGCCTACAAAACATACTATAAATATATACTGATTTTGCACATACTTTTAAAGCATTATGTCATCTTTTACTGTTTTTCAAAAAAAAAAAAATGTGTAATACTCTGCAGAAATCAGTACTAATAATACTAATGCAAATGATTGTTTCTATTTTTTCTGGATTAAAATCTAAGGGATAAACAGGACTTATATCACTGCCTTAATAAAAATTTTAAGAAATATATGGTGAGTTGTAACATGTAAGCAAGAGTAAATCAATTCTGTTATATCATTAACTGCACTAAGGAGTACATCATAAATGTACATAAGGGGTAATCATATTTGATGAAGGAAAAGGCAGAACATGAAGCAGATCAGAAAACAAATTTAGTTTCTGAGTTTCTTACACTAGGCAGTCTATATGTAAAACTCTATCTTCTGTAAACAATCTATAGCACTGTAATGTCTTATATGGTTTTATGGTTATGAAAAAGAGAGAAAAGAATGACACAGTGAGCACTGCCAAGTTTGTCCTATATGGCAGTCTTTCTTCATTGACAGCATGACTTTTCTCCATTAATTTCAGCAGCTTAAACTGTATTTGAACTCTTGGCACTGGACAAGTATGGGAATGAGTGGTTAAACTTAGGGTTTATATCACAAGCTACAAAATAACTACATTTTAAATTAACTAATGATGTAAGCACAATTAATCAAACAAAATCTCCTGAGATAGTTTGTGAAGTCTGAAGCCAAGGGAGGGTTTGAACTGAATGATTTATACTGGAGGTATCGTTGTCCTTGTTTGACTTATTGGTGATTAGTGAGAGGAAATCAATAATGGCTGAAAAAGGCAAAGGGTTTTTATGGTATATGCAGTAGGAATATTTTCTCCTTATTCTGTTTTTGTGTCTCCACTTTGAATTACTTTTTACGGTCATGTGGTTTTTTTTAATTATAAAATCATACTAAATTGCTAGAAATTGTTGTAAAAGTGGAAGGGAGAGTCTCATTCCACTCTTATGGTCACATACTGATGCTTTTATTCACAGCAAATGTAGGTTCTACTTTGATGAATTTCCACTGCTTTAAAGCATCCATCAAAATATTAATTAAATGCACAGCCGGATGTCTTGACTTTAGGCACAAGCAAGCACAATTCCTTATGGCTAACTCCCAGTCTTTACCTGTTATGATAAATTAATCCCATAGTAACAGGTCAGCAAAGGGCAGCTTAATACATAAGTTACAGGAAAAAATATTGTTCCTCTTTTTCTACAGCTCATAAGAGATGTAGGTTGCCAAGAAGAGTAGATTTGTGGCAATTATCACATTTGTTAACAGGTTAGAGGGGCAAAGGGCTGTAACCCGGGCTTAAATTTCCAAGGTTTGAGTTAACAAGAAAACTATCTTGTTCTAGTATATCATTTACATTCAATGCATGTGAGGTATTTGTGGCACAGTATTCTGTTCATAATTCATTGGATCCAGCTTGCATGTTTATCAACAAAAATATTATTTATATAATTTATTTCAATTATTCATGATGCATCGCTCCTATTAAGTCATAACTGTATTTTTGACCAGTGTTAATGAGAAAGAAACAGAGGAGGCTGAAAGGTTTCTGCTGTTATCATCAGCTGGCAGACATCGAAAGGAAATACACATTTCACATGGGACTGATTTAAAATAAATTAATGTTGGAAGATCTTCCTCCCAGAAAATGTAGGGTAAACCCCTGACATGCTAGTACTGGGAACTCTTTTGCTTCCTCCCTCATGTATGGTTAGAGAACTGTGACTTTTCAGTAGAGGCTGGACTCATCTGCGGCAGGACAAACCTGGTTATAAGTGTTCAGGTGTGACTTTTCTTTTCTGATCATATTACACAAAATTGTTCTTACAAACGATTTACAATGTTTACAGCTTTTACAACTCTTTAACATATATTATATATATATTCATATATATTTGATGTTTTCTTACTGCTAATAAAAATTCATGCATACACATCCTGATTTTGTGGAGAAAATACACACAGAACTGTGAACAAAGCATAAAGTATAGTTTGTTTGCTCTTTGCTTTGATTGCTTCTCATACATAACTTTAATAAATTGTTCCTCAGCAAAGACACTAAAATTACCTTTCACAAAGCTTGTGTTAACATGCTTTTCTCTATGACCAAGCAGTCCAGGACAGTAAGAATCACCAGATTCATTTTCCTTCATCTTCCCAGGCCCTCTCACCTGTTTAGCTTCCAAGAATTTTGCTTGTTTATCTTTATCAGGCATGCAGTTAAACCATCTTTGTGAAGACTTAGTTTCTTCTTCCAGGAATGAGTGAGATTTTAGAGATTTTGAATTAATTTCCCATTTAGAACACATTTTAATTTGACCAGTGGTCATCATTGCTTTCAAGTCTGCCACTTCACTGATACTATGATTTACTGCTGTCTACTGTTTCTGCCTTTGACTGATACAGTGCTATAACTAATGTCCTAGCTTGGTATATAACAGCAATTGATTTCTTATGCACGCCTATTGTCTTGTCTTGTTTAACTTATCTATTTTTATTCTTTTGAACATGCATTGAAACTTCAGAAATTTCTGTTCATGTTAGACAGAATACCACTGATTATTGCCGAATTCTTCTTTTCCTGTATATGTTTGCTGACACAGCATGGTTTGTTCTTTATTACCTAAGTCAATTCTGCCTTGTGATTTAACATGTACTGCCTCTAATATATGTCCAGGTCTGAGTTCCAGTTCCTGACCATGGGTACCAGTAGACAGCTGGGTGGATGACTTTGTTGATTCTATATATAAGTATGAGTATGAGGTATTCCATATACTTTTCCCACTAGGTGGGAATCAGCAGTTGATTTGGTAGGCAAAAGAAATATCTAGAAATAAAATTTTACTTGAGAGCTGTTCAAAAGCTATCAAAAAATCTTACACCACAGGATGAAAAAATATTTTCTGAAGCAGAAACATGACAACTAGATGAAATGCAACTATGGTGCTTGGAATTTCTAGATGAGTTTTTCTTCACTGCCAATAAAAAATTATTTACAGAATGACATCAGGGCCCCAATCAGGCACTATTCACAAAGGGAGACTGTCTGGCTGTGCAAATGCATGATGCGATAGGGAATACAAAATGCCTAAGAAGGAAGGTGTTGCTACCTCCAGAGTCCTTCAATAAATATTTCATTTTAAATTTCTTTAAAATACAAGCTAAACCTCTTATATTTTCTGAAGTAATTCTATAACAGTTATGCACTGTTTCAGGCTCAAGAGATATCAACAGCAAACACAGTTTATGCTATAGATTTTGAGAGCATAGGCAGATACCAGTTTAGAGCATGACATGTTCGTTGTACAGCCCATTACATTCCCTTCTCCCTCTCTTCTTTCCTCTCTTCCTTCATACCTGAATGTAATTCCTGACCAAAGTATGTATAAAACCTCCAGCTCTATCAAACCTCTGTAGATACTAGTCTTCCTTTCTGGACAGGAATTCCTGTGACCAGCGTAGTTGCTTTTATCTAGACATGATAACTCGTCCCCTTTATTATGAAGAATGTGATAGTGCTCAAACATGGGGAAATGCTTGTCTGCTCACTGTCTTTGCCTAACACTATCCACAACCTTAAAACTTCTCAGCTCTAAGGGCATCATTCAGAATTCAGCAAGAACAGTCCCAGATTAGATATTCTAGTTATTCTGGTGTCTGTGGGCTTGACAAGCTTTGATTTGTTTCTCTACTCATCAGAGGAAGAGAAATCTTATCTTAGGTGTTGTTCTCAAACTAATTTGTACTCTTATACTCTCATATTAAAAAAATGTTGCATGTTCTCCAATGAAAGAATGAATATTGTATTAGACATAATACAGTAAACTATGTTAAACATAATACAGTAAGCAAAGTAACCCCAAATACCTCAAAATATTCAATTTATTTTGTGCCTTTGATGCATGAAGTTTCCGGCCCCACATTTTGAAGTAAAATCTGTAGCAGTATCTTTAAGATCACTTGTGCTACACTACACACGGGTCATACATAACATGTAGTATGCATGTTCGTGCACATATGAAAATAATATTTTGCCAAAATAAGACATATCAGATGCAGAAGATACAATATTTGATCTCTTGCGCCTTAATGAAAATTCAAAATATTTTCAATAATTTGCATAGCTATAAATGTACATTTTATTCTTTTGCTTAATCCATCTGCTGAAACTGTGTGTATTCGTGATTTCTGCTTATGTCTACATGTCTAAACCATATGGAGTAATCCTACAGGCTCTGCAGCCTTCATTTGTTGAAGGGGAGAATCTGAAGTATTCTATGGGAGAGTCTCGTGATATATTTCAAAATTGCAGTTGATTTATAACATAAATGTATGAGCCTTCTCACTTAAGAATCAGTTTATTTCTGCACTATTCCTGAGAGACTTTCCAGTCTCCCAAGTAAGAATTTAATAGAACTGTACCTCACTGACAGAATCAAATAGAAGACAGTAGCAAGACAAGTAACATTTTTGATTTTTACCAGGTTGAAATTGAAACTGTCAATTTGTCATATTTCAAAATTTATGGCTATAAAAAGCACACCTGAAAACAAGATTTTATAATATGTTCAACAGAATTCAGCTTAAAAAAATGCTATCACATTATTATTTCTAGTGACTTTTAATGATAAGAATCAAACTGTTGTGTATTAATTTTTAATGTTATAAGCCTCGTATTGCTCCAAAATCATTTTGTGAAGTTTTTGCTTGTTTTCAGTATTTATTTCTTGCAGAGATAATTACATGTTTTGCTACTAGAAGAACCTCTCTTTTGATAGTTTATATAAACACAAGTACTAAATAGTATCACAGAATAATTTGCAAAGGTATGCCATTATTTCTTCTCTGAAACCAAGAAACAATGAGAATTTTGGAGTGGAAGTCCATAGAGGTCATCTAACACATCCTTTTTCCCTAAGTTGGGTTGAGCCATTACAGGTTGGATCACTGGGCTGAGATCAATTGTATGAGGTTCAACAAAGACAAGTTCTGAGTCCTGTCTTTGGATCACAGCAATCCCACATAGCGCTACAGGCTGGGGGAAGAGTGAGTGGAAAGCTTCTGGGCAGAAAACCACCTAGGGATGTTGGTTGACAGCTGCTGAACATGAACCAGTAGTGTGCCCAGGTGACCAAGTCATCCCAGCCTGTATCAGGTATAGTGTGGGCAGCAGGACCAGGGCAGTGATTGTCCCCCTGTACTCAGCACCAGTGGAGCCGTACCTCAAGTGTTGTGTCCAGTTCTGGGCCAGTCACTATAAAAAGAACATTGAGGTGCTGGAGCATGTGCAGAGAAGGGCAACAAAGCTGGTGAAGGGTGTGGCCACGAGTCACATGAGGAGAAGCTGAGGGAGCTGGAGTTGTTTAGCCTGGAGAAAGGCGGGCTCAGGGGAGATGTTACTGCTTTCTACAACTGCCTGAAAGGAAGCTGTAGCCAGGTGGGGGTCTGTCTTTTCTTCCAAGTAATTTTCCCAGAAGGCTGAACAGCATAGGGCTGATTTAAATTTGTCTAGAAGACATGGAGAAGAGAAAAAGCTCTGAGTTAGTTATAATTTCTTTGTTCAGTTTTAATAATCAGAGGATTTTTGCCCTATCACTCTTTCAGAAATCACTCCACATGTGCAAGTATACAATGTTATATACTCGTTCCCTTGCCACATATAGTAAATAATGTTGTGTATTTCCAGTATGAGCATTTCTTTAAAGGAAGAAAACATCAGAGTGCTAATAATGCTGACAATTTTGCAGATGGCTTTTAGATCACATAATTTCAATTCAGGATGTAGTTTCTGATTCACTAGTAAACAGAGAAAAGATTAAAAGAAATTTTAAAGGGATGATAAAGCTCTGAAAAAAATTATTTTTCAAATCTTAAATTCAAGTTATTATTGGAATTAACTTATTTTCCCTCAAATATACAGAAATAATCTGCTTTTATTTCTTGAAAGCATTCATTAAAATTCTTAGTAATGCTCCTTTAGCTTTATAGAATTAAAGAAATTATGCAGTATTTTCTTTGGGTTTAAGCTGAAAGGAAAAGATCTAATGAAAAAAAGGCTGCATAGCATGGCCACATAATGAATGTCTTTAGTTTTCAAAAGAACGTACACATATATGCACACATATATATTTAACATTATCATTGTGTTTTGATATCTGTTATGGATTTAAAATCTTGGAATTTTTCTTTCATCTACCAACCCTGTGCCTCAGAGGGATCACCTCCTGTCTCTTTTTTTTTCAACCATGGAACCAGGAAAGAGACTGCCTGCCCCATGGGAAAAAAAGAGTTCCACCTGGTCCCCTCATGAACTGCTAACAATGGATCATTTGTAGTAGCTGCCTGAGGCACACCCGACTCAGGCTACAAGCTGGGTGTTTGGGAACTCCTGTAAGATAAGAAAGGTTTCCTGTCTTCACATCAGTGACTCAGTGTGATAACGCCCCTCTGGAGAGCCATCAGCACCTCCACACCCAGCCTGAGGGGTCATGTCTGCTAATGGGCCATCAGGGATTCCAAAATATATCAGAGTGTAAATCACCTATTGTGAAACTCCCCGCCCTGGGGGAGGTACTGGGCACTCCCACCTGAGCCTAAGCACATATAAACTGGGGTTTTGGGACTGGTGCTGATCCAGAGGAGGACCAGAGCTTGAGCAGGACTGCAACTGCCACTCTCTACTGGACCGGGACCATCCGCTTCACTGACAGGTTTCTTCTTTCCTTTTACTTTGTACCTAGGAGGGCCAGGTGGTGCTCAGTACAGGGGTTGACAATTACTATTCTGTTTGTGCCCCAGGCTGCTGGGACACACACCTTTTCTTCGTGGGTTAAAGGGACTTTTTCCTCTGTACCCTTGTATTGATTGTGATCCATTTTTTTCTTTTTTATTAAATTACAGTTCTGATTTATAATCTGTTTGTGAATTAGATTCGTTTCCCCTACTGGTTTATCTTTAAACCAGGACAATATCATATTAACTACTAAGCAGGTTTTGATTATTTATGACTTCTGAAATTAACGCAGTTAGTTAAAGCTAAAAACTTACTTTCATATTAGAATATAACTATTCATCTGCATCTGTTGTTCATTTTACATTTGTTTTAGTGTATCTGATTTTTTTAATGTATCTTCTGAAAGTTAATATGTCTGCTCTCCATTACAGAGAGTGATTGATAAGCAAAAGACAAGGAAAAATAAAGCAGAAATTAATTATTTAAATGACTATCTGAATTTTGTTAAAGTCTGTTCCAACATTCTAGTTGAATAGTATAAACTGGTTCTTAATGGCTGAGGTTGGGAGTGAAATGGATTTCATACACTTCATGACAATTTACTGAGTTGAGTTTTCATTCCACAGAACTTAGCTTAAATTTTGTTTTAAAAGGGGTAACATGGAGGCTGGAAAGCACAGGTTTCTAAAAACAATGGTAAACTTTCTGCCCGGGAATAAGCTGAAGAGAATGGTTGTAGATATTTTGTATTATGCTATTGATACGTCATAATTAATGTTTGCACCATGTTTTGAAGAGGAAAAACACACCAGGTATTATGATTGCCTTTGCCAAAAATATTCTTCAGTGAAATTTTTTATACCACTTTTCTTTATTACTGAGGTCATAAATCAGTAATGAGTTTTGACGAGATCACTGGATTCTGCCTGCTACTAGTCCCGCCCGAGATGTAATCACTCTTAAAAGGAAGTAATGTGAGACTTCCCTATAGAATGACTAGAAGAAACACACATCCTTGTCTATCCTACAGTGACCTAAAGTCTTCCATTGTTATGCATGTGCTACATTTACAATTTTAAAGTTAGCATTAGTGGAATGAATTAGATTCACTGGCTACTCAAAAAGTAGTCAATGAACAGTAAATACGCACATTCTAATGTCATTTGATATCTTGGAGGAGAGAAGAGGGATTAGCTGTGGAAGGCAGAACAGATCTGTGACTGCCTGAGCTCTGAGAGCTGCTTGCTATGTTTATATGGACCCTTAGTATGTTTAAGACTGTTTGTAGTTGAACTCTGTACCCAGTTTGAGGATTTCATCATTCTATATGTTTTCCTTCTGTTTCACTGTGTGTTCCTGTTGGAATGTTCCATCACTCCTGGCTTGTAACCCATCCCTGATTGGTCCCTGCTGGCAGCAGAGTAGCATTCCCTTATATGGTATACACCTGCCTCTCTGTTGCCAGTTTTGAAGGGTCTTGCCTTGTATGGCTGGGGCTGGCCCAGTCCCTTCCCCAAAACCTTCCCAGGGTGCTCCTGGGGTCAGGACCCAGCCCCCCGACCCTATGTAAGTGGTAGAAGTTCGAATAAAGCTCTCTCTTCGTGCTCACCCCGGGAGTGTGTCCTTTTCTTCCTCTCCCCCCGCCCTCCCCAATCAAAACTGCAATATCTCCTGCTAGTTTTCTTTCTACAAACTAGGTTTTTTGTTGACAACATAAAATGAGAAAGTCACACATGGGTAATCTTTGACTGAGAAGTAAAAGAGAAACCTCTAATTCCTTGGGGTCTGGTTCTAACACACTATTAATGTTGAACAGTTCCTTAAACTGTAAATAAACTCAATAGGAGACTTAGGTCCCTATTCAATTTTAAAATCAATATCTATGTACATATTAAAAGCAATTAGTGAGCAGCAGTTCATGATTGATTAGTAAAAGGTAAGGGAAAGTAGAAAGTAATTCCTTAAATGAGTATCTGAATTTTGTTAAACTCTGGTATTCACTCATCATAAGACTCTCTTCCTGATGCAGACAAAAAGAAAAACACTAACGTGATGTTGTTCCTTTGCTGCCTTAGAGAATTAGAAAACTAAGGAAACAAGGAAATTGTGATAAACATAAGGGGGGAAAAAAGCATAAGAAGGAAAGAGATAGAAAGGAGCTCATATTTAAGTAATATTGTTAGTTCAAATAAAAGAATTATAACTAGAGTATACATACAACATATGAACTACTAATTTGAGCATGGGATTAAGACAAACAAGTCATGAATTTCTATAGCTCTATTTACAGACCTGATTTACATCTCCAGATTAAGCAGGCCTCTTCAGTGAAATTCATTCTCTTTGCACAAAGCCTGAACACTTGACCTGAATGTGAATAGGCTATGCAGACACTGAGGTATACAAACTTCTCTAATTCTCTACTTATTTGTAACTTTAGTTTATAACTGAAACAGTGGTGTGTGATACAACCACTGTGTTCCTGAAATCCTTCAATGTTACCTTTTCCTTCTACTCTATGTAAGTTTATCAGTATTAGCTTTCTTGTACCTAACTGGAGTATTTACACATTGTACAACTGCTATATCAATTTTATTACTTAGTATATAGGTCAACCCCAAGATACATTGGAGTTCTCTTAATTTTTTCTCAACATGTAAAGCAGGTCTAACAGATGTCTAAAATTCATCTCACATCAGTTATGTAAGCACATAAGACAGGATTCAAAGTATCTAAAAATAAAATAAATTAGCTTGCCTTTATATTTTAAGGTGTTCAGATTTTTTTACTGCTTTCCCAGTTCAGCTACTCCGTCTTTGAGATAACACTAACCCTACAATTACCTTTCCATGCCTTCACTTCTATTCACATATTATCCTCTTCTTACCTTTTATTCTTTGCCTTCAAAACCAGGAAAGTTTGGCTGCCAGGGCTGTAGGTGCAGTAACAGTCTTTGCCACCTCTTTCTTCCCCTCCCAGGAGTTTGTGCTGTGCTCGAGTTCATCTTGATGTAACACATTCATATAACCTTGGGTCAGACTGTGGTAGAGACAGCTGTGTGAGAGCACTATAATAAAACTTGTCTAGGGCTCCCTCAGCTCCCCTTGGGAGATGCAGTTTAGCTCAGACAGCCACTCTTACTCTCTCTGAACTGTGGTCTCTGTGTTCCTATGCCTGGCCTTGTACCTTGCTGATTTCGTAATTTTGACTTGCTGATTTGACTTCACATCTTGATCTTAGACCTGCCTTGCCACTGTGGACTTGCCTGGCTATTATTGGACTGTGTCTGACTCAGGTTCCTGTCTCTAGACATGCTATCTTTGCTCAGACACTGTGGGACTGCATCCTTCAGTGGTGAGGACACTGCTCCTGCCTGACTCATTGAGACCCTCTGCTCTCAGCCGGCCTTTCTTTGAGAAGCAGTCTGTCCTTGCTGCCCTGTGACACTACCATGCCTACATTTCTGCAGCATGATGCCTTATTCTCTACTCTGCTGTTGTAAATTTCAACAGCAGCTCTTTCCTTCACTTCTGCTACCATTTTGTCACTGTTTAGTTCCCATCTTTTTCCTCTTTATCTTAAACTTTCCCTCTACACTAACGCAATCCTGAATTTCATTGCCCAGTTTGAGATTTACCTGTGACAAGGAAAACATAGACATGTTTCACTTCTAATTGTAGAGGACTCATGAATCTGATTCCAAATCTAAAAATGTGTTTGAAGATGAGGGGGGTAGGGGGAACTGGTTGTGCATGATTTTATTAATTTGCAACTTCTTAATGTGAAGTTTTAGTATGTGAATCTGACTGTGGCAAGATTTCTGATGATATTAACAGAAAACTATTAATGCTTTCTAATAAGCAAGCTTAGTAAGCAGGGTTGTTTCTTGTTGAAGTCACGTGTATCACTATATCATGGCTTGAAATGCTGCAAGTACAAACACAAGTAAAATTTCGGGCTCCTGAGGAATTTTTATGATGAAAGATAAAAGGACTACAGAAAATGGATCATTTCAGGTTTCAAAAAGTGAAACTTTGAAGACCTGAGTCTTGACTTAACCATCTGTCTTTTAATATAGCTCATCAGAAATTCAATTTAACTCAAAAAACTCCCAAACTCCTCAGAAATTTGGTACACCAAGCCTAGCTTGTTTCAGTTTCCTTTAATGTGAAGTACTTCATCTAAAGTTAGAGAACTGGCAAAATTTTGCTAAGGATTCTATTTGAAATCCTTTCTTAGATGCAGTAACATCAAATTTCATTAGCAGGTGTTGGAAGTTGTTAATTTCTATAGGTCTTAAAAATAGAAAATTAATTTTCTTCTCTTTCTTTTTCCTGTAAACGTCCAAAACTCCCCATTTTTGTGCTCTTCTTTCCCTCATTTTTTCTACAAACCTTTATTCAGAAAGTATTCCAACATGGCAAGCTAACATGTTCAAATATGCTCATCTTTCAGTTTTCTAACAATTATCTATCTAAACTATCTAAAAAGTAAAAGATGCAGGCAGCACGTTGCTGTTCATTCTAAAAGGAAGAAAAAGTATGCAAATATTAACGCTTAAGCAGGTTCATTACATTACTGATCTGATTACACTGCTGCTGGCATGATCTGATGAGTTCTGATGATACTATGATCTTCGAAACGGCATATCCATTACTTTGCTCAGTTTGGTGTTGTAAATAAACACATTTTCTTTCAAGTGTGAAATTGCTTGAATTCTGATACAATGATTTCCCCCAGAAGACAAAAATGGGAAATGTGATCTGTTAAGACATTTAAGGCATTACTTGTTCACTGTCAGTTTTTGTTTCCATCTCAAGAAATCCTGGTTAAATTCCTTGCATGTACTGTACCAGTCTGAAAGATCAATGTGACTGGCAGAAGTAGGATTTTCTATTTCATAACTGGCTGATACTAACAAATATGAAAAATATAAAATATGTTAGGGTAATCTACATCATTAATACATTGAATATGGTGGCAACATGCTTCAGAACATCTAATTCGTACTCACTGAACTAGTGGTTAATGTCTTGACACCGACCACTTTTGATGCTTTCCCTATTTGACTTTTACTGAGATTGCTCAACGAAAAAATGTGCTAAGAAATGTAATTAAATATACAGAATATAGGTAATTCCATGTGTTTATCTATGCCCTTCTAAAATGCTTATGTTAAAATCATTATTTGTATTCTCCTTATTTGATCATTTTGCTAGTTTGGGTGATCTAACAGGAGTATAAATTTGTTTCTCTGCAATATCTTTATAGAATTATAGGAAATAACCCAAACGAGTGATTTTTTTCCACAAATGAAGGTCAAAAAGTGAAGCAAATGAATAAAGACTAAATATACATCACAACCTACAAAAGGTATAATTTTATTACCACATAGAGAAATTTGGGGTTCCAAATGCAGTTTGATTTGGGGTTTACTGAACCTAATGATTGCAAGATTACATTCTTTGCGCTTTGGCTTTTTTGCCTTTTCCTTAATTTGACAGTAATTTAAAATACTCTCCAAAGAGGTTGTCCTCAACACAAAAGAGGACAAACGAAAGTTTTTAGATGATTAGGACTTCAGCAGCATTTTGTCTGGTAGAACAAGGAATGCTATTGAACTTAAAACTAAACCTTTTCATTAGTTTAGTTCTGCTAATAACATACATATGAGAGGTGGGAAAAAAAGGCAGAAATTTTTTCTAAAGTCAGGAAATTTTGAAGCCACAGCAAAGTAATGTCAAGATGGTGAGATTAATGATTGCATTTGGAGTTCACAGGAAATCATATTTAGAATGAGCTTAGTTACACAAAAACTTTAAAGTGTCCTTACTGGTTCAACAGCTATTCATCTTAAGAATTCTGGTGTCTTAACATGTACTTCAGTAAACAAAAATGTAAGAAAAAATAAATAAAACTATAATACAAAGAGCATATCTTCCTCAGTGGTTTTGTGAGAACCAGAGATTGCACCCAGACCATGATATCAGTGAATGCTTTTTATCTAGAATGTTGCAAGAACTTGGATACAGTAACCCCCAGTGCTCTGAAGAAACTGGTTGCTCAGGTCTTGGATGGACTTCTCTGGGTAAAATCTGGCTGGTGAATGGAGTTAAATGCACCTGGTAGCTGGTCACAAGTGCTGTTCCCCAGGACTCACTACAGGTATCAGTCCTATTTAGTATCTTTATCAATGATCTGGATGAGGGGATCACATGTCAGTTTGCAGGTGACACCATGGGCATGGGTGTTGATCTCATGGAGGGTAGGAAGGCTCTGCAGAGGGATCTGGACAGGCTGGATTGTTGGGCTGAGGCCAGTGGAATGAGGGTCAAAACAACCCTATGCAGAGCTACAGGCTGGGGGAAGACTGGCTGGAATGCTGCCTGGCAGAAAAGGACCTGGGAATGCTGGTTGACAGCCACTGAACATGAGCCAGCAGTGTGCCCTGGTAGCCAAGAAGGCCAATGGCATCCTGGCCTGTAACAGAAACAGCAGGACTAGGGCAGTGATAGTCCTCCTGCACTGGTGAGGCTGCACCTGGAATCCTGTGTCCAGTTTTGGGTCCCTCACTTCAAGAAAGACTCTGAGGCACTGGGGCATGTCCAACAAATAATAATGGAGCTGGTGAGGGATCTGGAGCACAAATCTGGTTAGAAGTGACTGAGGAAGTTGGGGTTGTTTAGCCTGAAGAAAAGGAGACCTTATTCCTCTCTACAACTACCTGAAAGGAGGTTGCAGCAATGTGGGAGTTAGTCTCCTTTCCTGGGTAACAAATGATTGGAAAGAAGAAGCTGCCTCAGGTGTGCCAGAGAAGGTTAAAATTGGATATTAGGAAAAAAAAAAAATTTCCCTGAAAGGGTTGGCGAGCATCAGAACAGGCTCCCTAGGGAAGTAGCTGAGGTACCCTCAAGGTATGTAAAAGACATGTAGATGTGTCACTTAGGGACATGGTTTGGTGGTGAACTTGGCAGTGCTGGATTAATGATTGGACTCAATGGTCTTAGAGGTCTTTTCCAACTGAAATGATTCTGCAACCAAACAGTGCCATAAATCTTCCATTAGTTTATTTAATCCTTCTTGAATTCATATATGGTATTAACTTCTTTAGGTTCCTGAAACAATGAGTTTCACTATTTAGATGGAGCAGAAATGGAGAACATATTACTTGGTTTTAAACTTGCTTCCTGCTCATTTCTGGATGCCCCATAGATTTTATAGACAACTGTCATATTTTCCTTCACTTAGATAATTTTCAGGGTAGGCAGAATAACTAGATCGGCAACATCTTTCTGACACTTCTGACATTCTTAGAGTCTGTATTTAACTTCTCCTTCCATTTTCCAGAGTAAGAACTAAACTACACAAAATATTGCATGAGTGAGTGCAATAAGGATTGATGTACTGTTTTAATGATGTTTTCTGTTTTATGTCTCACCTTTGATCAGATCAAGAGAGTAATTTGATCTCAATTCCCCTTTTACAACATCTATGTTTTAAGGCAATCAACAGGTGAATGATACAACATTTCCTGGTAGCAGCACAAATAATTGAACTGACATTAGCAATTTATTTCATATATGTCATAAATTAGTTGGATAAAGTGCACACTTGCTTTCTTACAGTTACATGCGAGTATGTTAGATAGCTGGAATTCTTTTGTCACTAAGTATTATGAATACCACCAGACTCAGTGGCAAGTGACAGTACAACCACTGAATCTCTAGAAGAAAATGATTCAACTTCTCTTGAACTTGTGTCTCCATTTGGACAGGTCTTCATAATGAATATTTTTCTATAGTTTGCACTTTTATTCTTTATTTTCAGTTCTAACAGAGAGTATATGTATCACACATAATGATCTGCATACAGTTAATATTTTTAAATATATATACTGTACTATGTTAAAATGCAGGTATATGTATATACATTTATATTTATATTTTTTTAATAATTAACCAACATCCAGATGTATTACTTTTTCAGAGCTACAGTGGCTTTGTTTAATCGGTTTACAAGGGTCTGTACTAAGCAGCAGTTACTATGGAAACCTGAAAAGATTGGAACTCAAATAAATGTGCTGCTTAATAGTATGATGCTTTTATATGTTCTCATATATGAAGACTGATATTCGCAGTGACAAACCTAGCATCTAGTGGTCAAGAGAACCATCTAAATTAAAGAAAAAGTAATCAGAAAACAATGATCTCCTCCTCCTCCCTTCTCCTTCCCCTCTGAAAAATTAGAATGACTAAAGGAATAAATGAAAAGCAGTCTAATAGGAAAGAATAATATTGTGCTCTCAGCAAAGAAAAACAAACTGCTAATAATAACCCATATGGCATTTGGCAGTAGGTAGCTGTGAGAAATGAAATATTCAGAGTGGAAATTATGGATGGAGTTGCCATGATAGTATGGTATGAAGGGAGAAAAACTTTGATGTGTCTACATGTTCACTAGCAGAGATACTAAAATAGCTTGTCTTTAGTGCCAGATGTTCACTAATGGCACTTGACTCTGTGGCTCTATTTCAGTTGACATTGAGTATGCAGCTGCTTGATGTCTTCAATGATTAGCTAGGGCTGAGGTTTAAAGAGGGCTATCTGCCTGAAACACCAGCCAGATAGAAAGAAGTAGTGACAGCATGTTGCAGTGAATGCACAAGGCAATTTGAAGAAGTGATTCAGTCTCAGCTGACTGAAAGAAGAGAATGATGTTACTACCTGCATGTGTCATCTAGGACTCTTTTATGCCTTTCACTACTTTGTGTGGCTGAACAGCTCTGTTGCAGTATGTGAAAAAGTATACTTTTAAAATAAAACAAAGCAAAATTTAAGAAACTTAGTATTTTGTTCTTTTATTTAGTAAGATCCTGAAGTGTTGAGCTTTCTAAGTATTTTATTTATCATAGAATCATAGGATAGAGTCATTAAGGTTAGAATAGACCTTCCAGATCATTGAGTCCAACCTTTGACAGAATACCACCATGTTAACTAAAACATAGTACTAAGCACAACACCCAGTCATTTCTTGAACACTTCCTGAGATGGTGACCCCACCACATCCCTGGACAACCTGTTCCAGTGCTTAGCCATCTTTCAGTGAAGAAATTCTTCCTGATGTCCAACCTGAACCTCCCTTGGCACAGCTTGAGACTATAACCTCTTGTCATGTCATAATGAGGGTCCTAGAAGTGGACACAGGACTTGAGGTGTGGCCTCACCAGTGTCGAGTACAGGGGGACTATCACTGCTCTGGTCCTGCTGGCCACACTATTTCTGTTGTTCTTACTTCTTTAGAAATAAATAATTTTTCCCACTTTCTCCTATGCAGGACAACCTTTGGCTGATTAAAAAACCCCACAACAACAAAAAAACCCCCTAAACAGCTTCAATTTTCCTATTTCTAGGTGAAAATGTTGGGGATTCTCCTTTCCTAAGCCATAATTATCAGAAATCCCCTAGCAAAATCTGAGAAGATTTTCCAGCAGGTATAAAAAGTTTCCAAAGCCACATGGTTTGGGAAATTTCATAAAGAGGTTTAACCCTTAGAATCTCAGGTGCAGTGTGTTATTTCTGAATTGTTCTATTTGTAACTCAGTTGATGTAGATCTTCTGCATCCTTTGGTATTTGAATTTTTATTTTTTTTTCCCAGTTGATACTCTTGTAGCTATTCAGTGAGGTATTCTTTTTGCCTTGGACTAATGGGTATCTGCTAGAGGTAGTTTTTTAATTATTTAGGATCTAAACATTAACTGATAATTGTTTTATTCTAAAACTTCACTGGAATTGATCTCTGCCTTTTTCTCTTCTATTTTATATGCCAAATCGTTCCATTTGGGAATGCAAAAATTTTCCAAAGTTAGAAGAAAACACATTCAGAAAAGCAATTTTATGGCTTTATGGAAAACAAATTTTTATGGATTATGATATCAACTCATAATTTTTTTTTGCAAATAACCCCAGAAAGGCATTATTGGTTTTGTGGATAGTAGAGTAAGGAATGTTCGAAGGAGAAAACCTACTCACTGATCTTAAAATTGCATTTCAAACCTATAAAAGTGACTACTTAAAGACTGTCTTCTTTGAGACATGAGTGATATAGTTTAGGAAAACTTCACTTCTGAATTGTGTATGAAATTAAATTTACATTCAAATTAATCTGTATGGGTACAACATCATTATAGCTACAGACTTCCTTTAGCTTTGACATGTGTAACAGTCCTACTTCATGATTTATCATTGTTGGGACAAAACATGCAGCTTTGTTCTCCATTTGTTTTCAACTTGAAAGCTGAATATATAATCCCTTAGGGCTTCATATTGCCATATTTTGTACTTCTTTTATTTTTAAAGTGACCATTTCCATATCATTTCATCTGAACAAACTAAGATTTAAGGTAATATTCTGCCAAAAAGTCACAGTAGAAACCGATTTTTACACACTCTTGACCTCATACGGTATATTTAATATGCTTGTTATTCTCTCCTACTGTTATAAAAATCAGAATATGTTTTATTGTATCTTGTAATCCACCTTTAATGGCTCACCATCCATCCACTATTAAACTTCTTACCTGGTCTATTTTAAGAAGTAGGAGGTAAAATGCACTAGTGGGAAAAGAAAAGGACATTCTGTATAAAATGTACCCCTTATCACATCACAGGACATTTTCACTTTACATGCTTGGTTAGTGACAACATAAGGCAAATCACTGCAAAAACAACAGCAAGATATTTCACATTGCTTGCAGTTTACTAATTCAACTGAATATGGCAACTTTTTTTTTGCTGCTACATATATTATTCTAATACACTGGCTCTTATTTGTGGTTATACCTTTGTTCTGATCATTGGACCAAGATGTTCATCAACACTGGTAAATACTTTTAGCAGAAAACATAACCAGAGAGGAGGATTCTGTTTTCTCCTGTTGCAAATATTCCTTTCTAAAATACATGAACTGAAGACATTTTATACATTACTGAAATGAGGCAAACTTCTCATGTTATTAGACTGTTAATGCAATAATGTATCTTATTAGAATGAGATAACTTTTCTTGCATAATATTACTGACTTTTCCAAAAAATCTGACAAATGCGTAATTAAAGTAATATTTTTAGGCATTAAGTAATGGAGAATTTGAAACTATTATTTTTTCAGATGATGAGCTAAGGAATGATGCTGTCAATACTTTCAGCTTATTACCTGAATAAACTCATAAAATCCTTTAACCTGAATCAGTAGAAAAATTTTAAATTACAATAATTTATAAGAAATGCAAATTTGTCTTTAAAAAAGAAAACAAAAGAAAAAATACTGACTATATATTAAATTTCTTTTAAAACAGAAGTAACTTTTTGGTTCAGTAAAAGGAAAATAACAGAACTATGAGAACATTTAAACATCTTACAACAAAGCATGGTCATTATAACCATTTTACAAAAATAACATTGTGATTTAATGGAATGGTTAATACAGTTATAGAAACTAGTAATTTTTAGAATGGACTAGAATAAGTAGGACAAGATAAAACACAAAACAAAATTATAAAAGAACAAAATAATATTCACATTTTATATATTTTGAAACCACTAAAGAAACAAGTGAAATGAGGGAAGGAAGAGTGCCCTCCACATTATGAAGAAAAATTAGTGTTAGTGTTTCTGGAAGACTAAAGGTGACTAAAGAGGAATTATTATAAAATTAAATGGAAGGTAAAAATAAGAAGGTTTTAATCACATGTTTGAAAGCAATGAACTCTGCCAGGAGCCATAAGATTAAAAATAAACCAAAACCCAATAAAACCATATAAAAATCTTAAATAACATTTATATAGAGATTCATCATCCTATGAAAAGGACCAATACAATTTTCTGTGGCAGCAAAGGACCAGAGCTGATGACCCTGGAGGATTTTTTAAACTTTTGCTTTTCTGAAATGCAATATAAATCCCAATGCTGTGTAGAAGAGAGACCAAACACTAAGTATGTCACAAATATTGGACTTTACTCCCCTGGAAGAGATGTTAGACCTCATGTCCCTCTTTTCAATAATAATGTCTAAGTCACATACTTTGAGTCTGTTAAATTACTTGAAAAATGAATAGTGAGAATGAAACGTGAGATTTGCTCTCAGAAGACCCAGAAGGACTAACTTGCTGATTCATCTCTCTTTTACAGTGCACATAAAAATTTAAGTGCCTATGCACAGTCCGGTGAGAAGCGAGAAGAAAGAACGAGTATTCTTCAAGATTTCAAGATAACAAAGAAAAATCAAAAATGCTGAAGACAAGGACATACTTTGAATCATACTAAGTTCTAGTACTTGTATGACTCTGCTGAGAGAGGTTTCACAGTTCTTGAATCCCCTGAAGTAGGCGTCTGCGCTGTTGCTTTTATGAACTGGGCTGTCTCTTCCTCTTTTCAAAGGCAGCAGATTAGACCCTCTGACCTGAGAGAGATGTATCCTGGGATTCAATTGCTTAAATAAAAGTATCTCTTGCCATTTGACTTATCTCCCCAGCTCCTCAACTACTTCTTCCTAAGGGTATGCATCCCCCAAAAAGTCAGTGACATAACAGATGAGGTACACTAATTCTCAGATACTCTGGAGCATCCCCAAGGGCTTTAAATGCCTACAATAGGCACCTGAACTCTCATAGAATTTCCATCCCTCTCCATGGAAAATTAAGCCAGCATCTCTCAAGTCTAGTACCATGCCCTTGAAATCGATTTAGAAGTTTCATGAACACCAAGAGCAGGGATGCTTTCACAGGGAAAATGAGGCAGAATGGAGAGTGACCACTGAACAAGCAGTGTGATTACTGCCTAGAGGACCTGAACCAGACTTTGATCATGACAGCAGTAGCCTCCTGTGACAGCCCAATAACTGTCAGAAGAGACAAGGCAATGAGTTCTGGTTCTCTGCAGCAAGTCTAGCCAGAAACAGTAGGAGATAGGACCAGCATACACAGACACAAGCAATGCTGAAGGCTGAGCCAAAATGGAACTCCAGAACCCACGGGCAAGGGAAAGGGGAACCCTTGGAGAAGGTTGGTAAGGGATAGTCATTTACTAATGCCCTCAGTGGGTACTGCCGGCGGCTGTGGCCGAGTGGGTAAAGCCGCCGCCCCTGGATCCGTGCTCCTTCTTGGAAGGAGGCCGGTTTGAGTCCTGCGGGTCTCGCTCTGCCAACTTCGTCCGGGCTTGCCCCGGCCAAGGCTAGAAGCGTCCCAGGGCTAAAGGGGGTGGGGCCAGTTCCGCGCACGCTGAGCTCCACGTAATAAATCCATTCGCGCAGGCATAAAAAGCTTCGTCGTTCGCGACGGCTAGCCACACACACAGTGGGCACTAGTTGAGGCTGTAGCCATGCCCATGTACACCAAGAAACTAGTATTGGTTAGACCACCAATAAAGGCACAGCGCTGGGGCATTTAAGAGATTCAGTGGAAGAAGAGAGAAATAAATTCTACTTCTAGAACATTTCAGGAATATAAAAAACATTTGTATAAAGATGAGATAAATTAGTCTAGAATGCACAGAAAGCCTCCAAGCCAGGTAATTCTCCTTTCACTGCAAGTTGATGGATCTGATTCTAATTCATCCAGTCAAAAAGAGCATTTTACTTTTCACATAGTTGACAAAAATAACAAGGGAGCAACAACTAACTATGAAGAGATTCATATGTTTCACAAGTTAATAGAAGGCATTTTCAATATTATTTTGTAAAGTATCATTATTTTTCTTTTGAAGATAGGAATGCAGCAGTGAGTAAAGGTTAAGGTGAACTTTTCAAGCTTTCTGGAGTGCTATTCATTTGGGTCACTGCAGAAATTATGTCTGAGTTTCCTAAATTCCAGACATGTCCTCCAGTCACTGGTTCTCCTTTCCTTTCCTTTCCTTTCCTTTCCTTTCCTTTCCTTTCCTTTCCTTTCCTTTCCTTTCCTTTCCTTTCCTTTCCTTTCCTTTCCTTTCCTTTCCTTTCCTTTCCTTTCCTTTCCTTTCCTTTCCTTTCCTTTCCTTTCCTTTCCTTTCCTTTCCTTTCCTTTCCTTTCCTTTCCTTTCCTTTCCTTTCCTTTCCTTTCCTTTCCTTTCCTTTCCTTTCCTTTCCTTTCCTTTCCTTTCCTTTCCTTTCCTTTCCTTTCCCTTTCCCTTCCGTCTCCTCCCCTCCCCTCCCCCCTTCCCGCTCTTCTCTCTTCTCTTTTCATTTTTATTATTTAAATGATCATGTAAGCTAGTTTGTCACTTATGCTCACTCAGTTGAAAAAAGCTTTTACTGTAAACAATATTCAAGTACTATAGAGATGGTTCTTCACATTGGGAAGATAAATTTCCTAAATTTACTCTAACTAATAGGATGAACACAAAATGTACAAGCTTTTAGATTTAGATATTGTCATAGTCACTATGAAAACTCATTCAGGTTGAACTGCAAAAATAATAGAGATGACAAGCTAATTTAAACAATTTTTAAAATTTAACAACAAACACAATTGTGGTGCTGAGGGGAATGCAACAAGTGAGCACAGAAGAAGCAGCATTATCACCTCTGTGTCCACTAAAATATTTGGGATGAGAGCAAGTTCAAATGGCAAGGAAGGAACATATTAAGATTAAACATAGTTCTGCTTTTTTTCTTCTTTCTTGCTAAAGAATATAAAAAGATAGTGAAGAAATGTGTTTAAAAATACCTCAAAAGAAATATGGCATGAATATTTTTTTACTGAATATTTTTTTACATGACAGGATAATGGAGCTAGAATACCATCACCCTAGATTCACTGTCAACTAGAGCTCAGTGTGACATACAAAATTTCACTTTGCTGTGACTACGGGGAATAAGTTTGCCTGATCATATAAGAACACAGAGAACTTTGCAGACAGCATGGTAAAAAAACCCAAAACCTCTTTTACTGTCAATATATAGAAATGTAGATGGGGACCTATTAAACTGAATTTTGGTTTCTCTATAATTCACAATGGGATAGCTCTTCAAAGGAAAATTATATTTACTTGGATTTTTTTGTTGATTTTCATGACAGCTGGACATAATAAAGTTCAACTGGTTTTAACATTCTAAGGTGAATGGAAGTTTTTCAATTTTGATAATTTAGTGTTGGATTTTCACATTTCTGTATTGCTTGGTAATTCCACCGTGAAACAGTTCACACATTGGGTAGGTAATCATATCTGAAAAGAGCACCAGAAAATTAAGAGACCCCACTAGAACTGACTTCTGAAGATGGTACCATAAACTCATTGTCTTGCATGACTCTCACGCATTTGCTTGCTAGGTCAGTGTACTGGAGAATGACAGGCTTGTAAAAGTACTCTATGTTTTCCCTAGATCTGTTGGGGAAGACCAGCACTTGAGACTAGCCCCTGCCTCAGGACTTATAAAAACTGCCATGGGACAGCATGTCACCATTTATATCTCAGAAGCGTAAAAACCGCTTATTATTTTCATTTTTATTCTGTGTATCAACAGTGACAGTAGTATCAAATATCAATGACACAGGTATATCAAGGCTATATTTGGTAGAACAAAACATTTCTGTTCAGTATGGACCGTAGTGGCAGGCACACACTGCTAAAAAAAAAGGCAAAAAAAAAAAAGCTTAGTTCTTGTAATAATTACACTGAATATCCTGGCATGGTATGACTTGCTGGAGAACCTAATGTTCCAACAATGTATAACAGGGGAATAGAGGATTGGGGAGGGAATACTGATGGATACACTCCAGAAGAAATGTTGAAGTGCAAAATGAAAGTCTCAAGTAACTCTGAGATACAGGTACATGGAAAAGCCAATACTCTTACTATAGGCCTGCTGGTTAGGTTAGGACTGAAAAAAAAAATTACCTTGAAAATTATCTTCAAATCATATTCAACATTAATAAACCACCCAGCATGCACTTTCCTTCTGAATGGTGGAAATCTATGTGGTAAAAATGTTGGTGTTTTTCCATGTACACTATGTCTCATCATCATCATCATGGTTGGGCTTCACAAATGGAGATTTGGGAAGGGCTCTACCCACGCTTGCTACAAGTGCGCTGGTGGCTAAAAAGGCCAATGCAAGACAGGCAAGTCTGGTTGCAAAAGGCACAGTGGAAAGTCTCCATAGGTGGTATTGGTGAGGCATGTTTTTTTCTGCCTTGTCTTTTTTCTTCCAGACTGATTCTGCATGCAGTCTCAAAGGAAGCAGCAGTGTTATGGATGGTGTGTCTCCATGCCTCCCAATTGGAGGCCAGAGCGGACCATTGATGGTGGTCAATATGGCCAAGGCTGAGGTGTTGTTTGAGGGAGTCCTTGTATCTCCTCTTCGGGGCTCCTCTCTTGCGGCAGCCGGTGGCAAGCTCACCATAGAGCACAATCTTAGGGAGGCGGTGATCCTCCATCCTGGAGACGTGCCCTGCCCAGCGCAGCTGCGTTCTCAGCAGCACGGCCTCAATGCTGGTGACCTCTGCCTGCTCCAGAACAGACACATTAGTCACGTAGTCTATCCAGTGGATGTTTCAATTGTATGGAGGCAGTGCTGATGGAAGTGCTCGAGGAGTTGCAGGTGGTGGCGACAGATGACCCAGGATTCAGAGCCATAAAGAAGAGTGGACAGTACAGTGGCTCTGTAGACCTTGATCTTTGTACTTTTCTTCAGGTGTTTATTGCGCCAGACTCTTTTATGGAGTTTTCCAAAAACACTGTCTACATTAATAAAATCAAACATTCAAGGACCATTCCCTTGCCTTGAGATGAAGTGGCATGGCATGGCTTGTGTGCAGACAGCTGAACAGTCTTTGTGCAGAACAGGGAGTCTGCATCCACATACACAGTTGAGGTTGGTCCCTGGCCCAAGCTTCCTCCTGAGCCATGCCTGGATAATGCCCAGAAAAGTTAGCTGGCCCAATACAAAAGAAAACAGGTGCTAACAATTTCACAGGATAAATGACCACACGTCACCACACAGATGCATGTCCCATTTTGTTTCATTGACTAGTACAGCCACAGGAATGAAAAAAGAATCTAATTCAGGATTAGCTTTTGATTGGGGTTTGATCTGACAGAATCAAACACATTTGGACATTATAGTAAATTTAATATGGATATATAACTGAAACACTGCTCACTGAAACTGGTGAGTCAATTTGTTTAAGAGAAATGCTGTATTAATTTCTGGTAGTTATCAAAGGCAATGCAGTTTTCAGCTCTGCCCACTACCAACTATAGTATTAATCTATAGTGATATGTTGCTGTCTATTTTGTAAATAGAATATACAACTATCACCATGTTCAGGCAAATTCTAATTTTTCCCTCTGATGAAAGAGAACTGTAGCTCATACTGCAGTAATAAACAAGTTTCCAACAAGATTTTTAAACAAGTTTTCCCCTTGTACCCCTTGGCCTTGGTGAGACTGACCCTCAAGTACTGTATCCAGTTTTGGGTCCCTCGCTTTAAAACAACCTTGAGGTGCTGGAGCGTGTCCAGAGAAGGGCAGTGAGGCCCATGAAGGGACTGAAAAATCTGTCTTATGAACAGCTGAGTCAACTGGGCTTATTTAGTCTGGAGAAAAGGAGGCTCCAGGGGGACCTCACCACTCTCTACAACTATCTGAAAGGAGACTGTAGTGGGGTGGGGGTCAGTCTATTCTGCTGTGCCTGGAGTGAGGACAAGAGAAAATGGCCTTCATCTGAGACTGGGAAGATTTGGGTTAGATATCAGAAAAGTTTTTCACTGTTACAATGATCAGGCATTGGAATAGGCTGCCCAGGAAGGTGGTGGAGTCACCCTCCCTAGATGTGTTTAGGATGTGTCTGGATCTGGTGCTGGGTGAGGTGGTTTAGGAGTTACAGTGATGTGCTGGGTTAATGGTTGGACTTCAAGGTATCTTCAAACCTTGATGAATTTATGATTCTGTGATTCCAGTACAATACATGGCCCAGCTAATAGATCAGTTTGCTAGGCATTATAGATGTCTAGGGCAAGATTTCACATGTTAATTTTCTCTTTCAAGCCCTTCATGTGATCATTAATACTCTGAAAAATGGTTCATCTAGCAAGAGACACAGAATTAGCACCACATGAAGTCTGCAGTCACTCAGTACAGTGTGAAACCTCTGATTTTTTTTCTTGCTTTCCAAAAGGGCCTCATCTGGCAAATCTGACCAATTCCATGTATTCCCAGTGAGAGCAATTAAACATTCACCATGAAGGTCTGACTTCTTTGGAAATTAATTCAATGGGACAATACTAAGCTCCCAAATCTTCTTGAAACAGCTTTGTGGCATATGGAACATAAATTTGTTATATTTGGCTGTTTGCTACTTAGCAGCTGCAGCTGTTTGCTATGGTGTTCATTACTGTTCATTCATCTTTTCATGTTTGTCACATTGTCTCTGAGTGTCTATAAAATTTAGCCTAGAATAGTACATATTATTATTCTGGTGGTCTAAGCTATCCAGGTAATGAATAGTAAAATACTAATTCTGTAGATCTGAGAAACCTTTTCCAGCATGACCCTCTGGACTACAAAATTAAAAGCATGGAATGATTTCTAACTGTAAACTTTCCTATACAATTATTGTACAAATGATGAAGAGCATGGATTGTAAGCATGCCTTAGATGATACAGTATCTTTTTTCACATTATACTGCTTTTTGTAAACATCAGTAATAGATTATTTGCTGTTTCCATCTAAAATGACACTGCATCATTTTTTATAAATGAGAGAAAATCTAGTAACTCCAGGTCACAAAATCTGCCTTGGATCTGAAACACTAAAGCAGCTTCAATAACCACCACTTTATAATAATACATAGGTAGGATGCAGGCTTTTTATATGATAGTAGTGTGCTAAAGGAGAAACTTTCACAATAGTGTGTCTCTGGAGGAGTATTAGGTACCAAAAAACAACAGCAGCAATCCCAAAACTACAGTTTCCTCTCTTTAAAACTTCTTGAAGAATGAAGTAAATGTTGAAAGTGAAATATTCCTTTGCAGGTATGAAAGGTAAGAGCATCTCTTGACAGGTAATTTTTCTCTAAGGGTTATGAAGTCATACAGTGTTTGTCTATATCTGAGGAAACTTAGTGAGATGACACAGGGTCAGGTGAGAGTCTTGGTGCAAGCTGATGAGAACTCTCAAAAATTTTCCAAATAATTTATATTTTGCTGACAATTGAGCTCTGCTATCCACTCCAAACGGCTTTAACTTGTTCATCATGGTGAAAATAAATAAGACTTGTGACAGTGGCTGTGCACCTGGTATGGTAGGAGGAAAAGTGGTTTCCAGGGGCAAATGTGAGATGATGGGCCAATATATAACGGCAATGATTTCAAAACTTAGCATTTCATTGCAAATATGAGCAGAGATCTTTTAAATAATAACTCCAAATTACAACTAAGGAGGGCTTGCTATGATGCTTAGAGGAAGAGATCTGATGTGATATGATTTAAAGAAAAGTGAAAAATAACAGGTGGGAGTTTGATTTTATCTGCAGAACTTATTAGAACAGAATTTCTTGCAGTAGAAGTTATAAGAACATTGATATGATCACCATAAATCAGAACAAAAGTATGCATCTTTCACCAAAAGAATAGAAGACACTATTGATGTTAAGTATTTCACATACTAACAATATGAAGAAGAATTCTGCGAACTCATCCCGTTTCACTGTATCTCCTGGTATATTTTACTGTCCACTAAACCTTCAGTCAAGAAACTCCACAGTTACTTGATATAGTCAGGATCTCTCTGACTCTTTTGAATCTTGATTCTTACTTTGTCTGGTGCCTGATAAGTCTCATAAGAAAAGAATGAGCAAACACTCCCAAACTACTCTCTTCATGTCATTCATGATTTAATACACCTCTGCCCTATCTTTCATATTTTCACTAACATATCATAAAAATGTTTTCTATCACATTTACACAAAAAGAATCCCTCTTGTTAATTTCAAGAAAGAGTGATGCCTCTTTGCAGGAGTAATTCCATGCCTTTGATTCTCTTTATTACATCGCCATGAATCTATTTGGGTTCTTTTCATATTCAAACACATCTTACTATTCGGTAATAGGGTTGTTAAAATAGGAGGACCTTATCTCTAAAATCCTGGTCTCAGTGCAAGTGAAATTCTAAATACAGTTCCTTCAATAAAGCTCTTTGCTTAAATGAATTGAGCAGAGTTATATTTTGAAGCATTTGAAGAATTAATTTAATTTCTATTTAGTAAGGGGAAAAATCATGGAAAATGGAACCTTTCTTTTTCTTGTACATGAGGAATGTCTTCTTGATTCTGTTGTACATATAACTAAGGCATAAAAATACCAATAAGAATTACTTGATCTTATTTCAACTAAAAGAAATGTGTTTATTTCCTTTATAATTATTAGGTTAAAGCTTAAAAATTAATCAACTTTCTGTCACAGTACTAATTTTCATCCAGTGCACACTACTCAAACTTAAATACAAATCATATATGATTTTAAATACAAAATTCAGGATTTTCTATTTAGAAATTAAAGTCAAAATAGTACTAGAGTTTATGCTCAAATGAATACTAGGCATATTTGCCTTTATAGGATAACTTCTTCCTTCTCACTCCCTCTGTTTGAAGGAACATGCCATATTTCATCTGTGTGTCACCAGAGTAAGGGAAAGGCTGAAGCTCAGGGCATGAACACAAAGATATTTTTAGGGGATGAAATCTTGCTGAAGACACCTAACCTTTGACTGTGATGGTTTTCTAAAGAGCAAATTTCATATCTCCTGATTCTACATAAAAAACAACAGTTGTGGTCAATTCAAATCAGCTCATCACTCTGGTATAAATAATTTTAACAAAATGGAGAAGATGGTGTAGAATGATGGACCAGATGGGTAGTTACGGTTCACAGAATGATGGGGAAGAAAATCTAATATAAGTCAGCTTTCTATATGAGAGAAATATGTGCAAAACCACATCCCTAGAAATTATCCACAAGGTTTACGGTTGTCTTGAGAACAGAGTGAATTCCACAGTTGAAATAAACATTTGGAATGTTCATAACTTGCTATGGAAAACCAGGAAGCTATCCAAAACTTACAGCATTTGTATTTGCAAGCTGGATGAGTGAGTGTTAAACACATAGAGAAATGAAACATACTTCAGAGAGTGCACAGAATACACGATTTCCATATATTGTAACTAATAAGTTTTACTTCAAAGGACTTCTGAGTACTATTAGAGGACAATATTTTGAAACTAGGTGGTCATCAGTGTTTTGAATTTCTCCCAGGAAACCTTATTAGAGCGTTCAGAAAATTTGTATTCTGGCTTACTTCACAAATATATGAGTGTGGTCCTCAGGAATTTGGCTGTATTTTCTTTTTGTAGCATTTTGAAAAGATTTAATAATTGCTCTCTGGTGGAAATGGGCCTTTAAAGTTTAGAGGAGAACTAAGTGTGAGTTTCAGAGAAGAAGGTGAGAATTGAGACTATCAAAAGTTACCTTGAATCCTACAGTGAGACTTCTGCTTGAATACTGAGAAGTCAGGTCAGTGAGAAAAAGAGTTGGAAATCAGTAAAAAAGATGTAAGGGCATTTATTCCCAAGGGGGAATTCTGAATTACTAACTCTCATCTATCCTCACGCACAGCAGTTTTATTTCTCCAGACTGACTTGTGCACTGGACCAGGTGTCAGACAGTGATAATATATGTAGCAGCTTTAAGCCAATAGTATGTTGGGTTTTGTTTGTTGGGATTTTTAAATTGTACGGAAATAACTACAGCAACCCTGCAGTTCCAAAAGGCAAATTTAAAAAGAGGTTAGTCAATCTGCAAAAACTGCTGAATGTACTACTGCAGGTAGTCAAACTTGTGCCTGAAAGTTACTTTATCTTACAGCATGACATTTTGAAACCCAGACATCAACATGAAAGCATGGGCTACAGACAAAGTCATAGCTATTTAACATTGAATTTAATAAATTATTATGTCAATATGAGTGTATTTTCATTTTGTTAATATGATTATATTGGTTACATCTTTACTCTGAAAACAGATGTGATGATTGTGGAAACATTCACGGCAAATCAACAGAAACCTAGTAAAAACTGAGCAGAGACATGGTTTCATATGGATGTGTAATGATAGCAATGAAGTTTCTCATTGATAAGGATAGACCATCAGCTGTAAGACAGCATGTGCTAGAGCAAAACAAAATAAAAATTATTGCAATATGGGGTCTAGGAATATGAGGCTTGAAAATATTTTGTAGGTAAGAAATGTGAAGACATGGAAAAGAAAAGCCACATAGCAGTGGAAGCAACAAATTACTGTCATTACATTATCCATAGTTATTCACACAGATAATCTGATTATAGAAACAAATCAAGTAATGCTGCTTTCCAGAACTCACTCTTAGCTGAAGTGAAACTTCCTGGTCACACTAAAGCTTCATATGTCACCAACAGTTTATGATGTCTTCTTTCAACTGTAGAGACAATTAAGTCTCAGTTGGAAAAGGGCATACTTTTCTCTCTGCCTCTAATACCTGAAACCACAGAAATTCCAAAATGTTTCAAAGTCTCTTATTACTGTATAGTCGTATAGTCATAGGAGAGAAATTGCCTGTCTGCCTGTTTTCAAAATAGAAGTGAAAATTGTTGTCAAAAGTTAAAAGATTCCAAAACCAAATTATATGAAATTTATTTATAACATATTTAGAAAATAATGCTGTGCTTAGTAATGAATATAAAGTTAGTGATTTTCCTCTAGTTGATTTAACAACTTTTTATAGTCTGTATGAGAGAATAAAGTGCACTTCTCATGATGCACCACCTTATCTTGGAGATTGGGTAAAAAATATTATAAATTGTTGAACCCATCTTCTAAAGGCACTGAAATGTGTTCCTGTTAAGACATCTGAAAATGAGTTTTTCAGCAGTAAGGCGTTGTTTCTGAATATCACATGGGGAAAATATTTTTTTAATTTCTTTGGGAGTATCAAATGTAAAAGATTGCCAACAACTTCAAAGACTGAATACTGTAAATATTTTTTAACTAATTTCAGTAGACTCAAAATGTTTTGTTTGTTTTCTTTATGTTTTTGATGTTATTTTTTAAATATATAAGTTGAATACAGAAGTGTCAAAGACTTCTACATGTACTGGGTTTTATAAAATGATTTTTCTGAAGGGTATACTGGAAAGAAAGAATTGTTGTCTAAATTTTCTAGTAATAAATTGTCTTGGTTTAAAAGACAATGTCTGCCAAGGAAGGTGGAAACCTTCCTGGAATAGAAAGAAGAAATTACTACAAATTCGAAATTAAGAGGCTTTCGGGCAAAAATGTAGAAAGGGAATAACAGTTCTTTACTAAAACTATATAGAACTAAGCGGAAGAAACAACAACACAATACCAGAAACTTTCACCCAGCTGAACACTACTGCCCCTTCGGCGCTGGCACAGCCCGAGGCTGCAGGGAGCGCTGGCACAGCTCGGGAGGCAAAGGCGGGCGTGGCAGGCGGTGGGACAGCGCTGGGTGAGGCGGGTCCGGCAGCCCGAGGGGACAGCGGGGTCGGTCTGGGATGAGCTCAGGGCTTCCCCATGTGGTGCGGGTGCTGCCGGCAAGGGACGGGGGTGACAGTAGGGGGTGCTTTCCCTTTCAGGGGGCTCCTGCCGACTCTCGCCATCTGTGTGGGCAGTGGCCAAGGGCTGACTCCGCGGGAGTGGCTGGGACCCTCCGGGGGCTGCTGCAAGCTCCAGCAAGGCGGCAGCTGAGCAGCAGTCAGTCAATAGGATGGGAGGCGTGAGAAGCCGGCAGAAATGAAATCGAGGAACCCCTGCACATCGCTCTCCGAGCGAGAAGGGAAAACAGCAACTCCAGTTCAGAGGGTCTTTTGTATTGTTGCGGGATTTCCCCTTTAAAGGAGGAGGAGCTCCCCTCATGCAGCGGCAGCCAAACAAGGGAAAAGAGGCAACTCTTTGCACTGCTCCCCCCATTGCCTTAGGGAATAGGCAGAATAAACAAAAAAATCCCACCTCTGCAGAGAAAGCTACTGGATTTTCAAAGGAAAAGCCATTAAGATACAAGCTAGAAACCATTGAACCTTGATGTTTATCTCTTCCTGGCAGAAAAGCTTGCTGCTTCCCCCTCAAAGCTGTGTGTTGGTGTCGAGGAAATTCATCAAAGCAGTAAAGCTTATAATTTAAATTTACTTCTTCTCTTCAATATATCCCGAGTAAGCAGAAGAAATTAAAGGGAATTTCATTCAGTGTTATGCTTTGTTGTTCAAAAAGTCTGGTATCTCACTTTTATTTCAGTAAACAAAAATTACAATAACATAATTCACACACTGAAGAAAATACATTGTTTTAAATATTCTAATAATTCTAAAATAAATACTCAAATACTAATTACTAAGCAAAGTCTTGAAATTCATAAAATATGGATAAGGATGTGTTTGTATAAGGAATGCTGTGAACTGGGCTATGTGGTCATGTTTCCAGTCTTCTAGAAGGAAAAGTCCTACCTTCAGAATCCAGTTCTTGATAATAGTGGCATTTATTACTTCCGGTGTAGTACTGGAAAGAGTATTTTCACTGTGAAAGATTAAGAAATTTGCTAACTATTAATCCTCTTAAGGCCAAGTTTAAAATTAATCTGGAGTCTTTTAATACCAGAAATACTTAGGAAAAATAGTACATGACACAAAAAGCAAAGGTGTCTTCTTAAAATGCACTTAAATTACAGCATTTTCCTTATTTTACCAGTTTTATTTTAGGTAAGCTTGCCTTTAGCTAAAAGAATAATGGATAAATAGTGGATAAATATAATAATCCTCAAAAATGGGAGATAAGTGTTATGGACTTGGAGACTGAAAAATTTATATATGCCATCTATAAGGATTCAAGACACTTTTGATGCTTGGGATAAAGAGGAGTGGAGTTATGACAGAAAGTGTCCAGCAGCACAGTGCTTTCGCTAGTATACTGTGTTTGTGGAAGTCAAAGACCTGACAGACAAATGAGAATATGACAACTTCTGAAAGTGCTAAGCATAATAAGGTTTTGAGTTTTTATCCTTCAACATTTAATAAAAAGCAGCAGGGAGAAACTTGGCTCTGATACTAGAAGCTACTTGACATAAGTTAATGAACTGTAGGTATTGATACAAGAAATTTAGTATAATTCCCTTAATATTTATTTTATTATGGTGCCTGTTGAAAATTTACTAAGGTAGAATTCCTCAGGCTATTTGCTAGGATTGTTTCCAGTGACTAAAAAAGTGCAAGGTTAAACTGCAATAACAGTAACCAGAATAACAAAATCATAAGTAGTGATATAGAACTGATAAAAATGTAAATGAGTATTTCAGATAGTCTGTAAGAAAATGGTAGTGTTTAATTCATTAGTGCTACAGTCTTTGCTGCAGACACCTGCAGCACTGTTGTTAGTTTATATCTCCATTTCTATTTAGTAAAACTGTACCTGTGTGGTAATAATTTTGGACTAACTAGTTATACATGAACCTACCAAAGTCACAAATGTTCAGTTAGGTTTCCTTCAGCTTCCTGTCATCTAGGGAAATAACTCAGCATGCCAAAAATCCTGAATTTAATGCTATGCTACTGTTAAACTACTTCTGTTACTAATGCCAAAGAGATCAGAGGCACTCTATTAACTTGGAAGAGGAGAGCTACACAGTAAAATTTAAAGTCTGCACCAGCAAGAAAACATTAAAAAAAAAAACAAAAAAACCCAAAACAAAACAAAAAACCAACAACAACAAAAACCAAACCAAAACAAAACAAAAACAAACTAAAACAAGAAAACCACCTCTAACAGAATCACAGAATTGCTCAGATTAGAAGAGACCTCCACAGGTCATCTGGTCCAAATCACTTGCTTACACAGGGTCACATAGAGCAGGTTGTCCAGGATTGTGTGCTGTCATGTTTTGAATCTCTCCAAGAATGGAGAACCAACAACCTCTATGGGCAACCTGGTTATAGAATTATTTTAAATGTTCAGATTGCCATGTGCTTTAATTTATATCCATTTCCTCTGTCCCATCAGTGGGGGTTACTGAGGAGAACCTGGCTTCCTTTTCCTCTTTCCTTCTCTTCAGATATTTATCCAAATCTATAAATCCCCCCCTGAGCCTTCTTTTCTCCAGGCTAAACAGTCTCAGCTCTCAGCCTCTCCTCATGACCAATGCCCTTGTTCCTTAGTCATCTTTGTGATCCTTTGTTTTAGTGTGTCTTTATCTTTTTTATATATTCTTTCCCCGCCGGCGGCTGTGGCCGAGTGGGTAAAGCCGCCGTCCCTGGATCCGTGCTCCTTCTCGGAAGGATGCCGGTTCGAGTCCTGCGGGTCTCGCTCTGCCAACTTCGTCCGGGCTTGCCCCGGCCAAGGCTTAGGAGCGTCCCAGGGCTAAAGGGGGTGGGGCCAGTTCCGCGCACGCTGAGCTCCACGTAATAAATCCATTCGCGCAGGCATAAAAAGCATCGTCGTTCGCGACGGCTAGCCACACACATATTCTTTCCCCACTTATATCTTAGTTTAATTCCTGTTTACAATTGGTTTCTAATTCTGGTCAGCAGACACAGCAGAAAGTGGTAAGTTAAGGAAATTATCTGAATAGCCATGGCCAACACTTTGCTGAAGGCCTGAGATCAATGAGATAAGCTTCCTGAACCCTACACTGATACTAAGCGGACACAAAGCTGTCATGGAGACTGTAACCAATTCTCTCAGTTGTTAATAGTAAAATAAAACATTTGAGGTTCTCAAGCATGTTTTTGGGAAGTAGTGTGGAGGTTAGATTAACTGAGAATCCGTCTGAAATCAGAGTTATTGTGAAAGTTTTGTAGAACAAAAGACTGAACAAACAGTAAGAATTCCCTTGGGCTGAAGACAGTTTTGAACCTCTCACTTAAAATTCCATTTATGTCTGAAAAACAGAGGATAGCAAGTGGGATACAAATCTCAAGAAAAGCCTGAGGTGTACAGCAAAGAAAGTAGACGCTTGTAAAGATTACTGGACACATGAAAAAATTGATTTGTATTTGGGAAAAGCCAACATGACTTCTGTGAAGTCCTTCTTCGGAAAAAATCCTTGAAGCTCTTTAAAGATTTCAATAAATATGTAGACATTAATGATCTGGGTAATAATAGCCTCTCACCAGATGCTTTAAGAAAATTAAACATCCATAGGGAAGGAGAAATGCTGTGATAACATAGCTTCTGCATTCATGGGCATGCTTACTACACCACTGCTTTTCTTTTTCTACCTCCCTTAAGTGGAAGGAAACTACCCCTTCATGTGTCCTTCAGGTTTCAGAGGTACTGAAGTTTTTATAATTTAAAAAGGACTTTCAAAAGTCAGACGAGATCCATACAGAAATCAGTGAAACCCAAGATATATTACACTTATTCTGGAACATTATTTTTTCCTTATAAGGAGAGAGGAAAAAAAAGTGTTGAATAAGCAGGAAAGAATGCATAAAGTAAGAATCATATAAGAGATTTTAGGTTACTGATAATTTCCAGCCAAAAAAAGTACTTTTTATTCTTCTATTTCAGGAATATAGAGAGACATTTTTATTTCAGGCAAAGGGGTTTTAGGTGAAGATAACTTCTTTTCTAGTGACATATATTCTGGGCACATGGGCTATTCAAAGCTCAGAGGTGATCAAAAAGTGATCGAAATATAGAGGCTGCATAGCTTTTAAAAAGTAATTGTGCCATTACCATGCAAATCCTTACAATTTTGTCGCTTAGTTGAGCCACTCAGCCGATTAGACTGCAAAGAAATATATCAGTATTGAGAAATAGCTACACAGTAATTTTGTAAAAAACTACACTTTAGCATATTGGATAACACACACAGAAAAGCCAATGATGCTAGGAATCTGTATCAAAACAGTAACAGAAAGACTCATGGAGCTCATTTTCAGAACATTTAAAAATAATAATTGGCATGACATCTTCACAGTTAATAATCAGCTAGTGCAATAAAATCCTCTCTAACGTTTTGGGGGTTTTTGTTTTGTTTTTCTTCTGAGTTTTTGTCTTTGGGGTTTTTTTGGCTGTTGTTTTGTGAGGTGTTTGTTGGGTTTTTTTGTTTGTTTTAGTTTGGTTTTGTTTTGTTTTAGTGGAAAGACAGAATTGAGAACAGTGGTTTAGTTACTCCAACAAATAAATTCTTGCACATTTCTTCATCAGCCTGGGCAAATTCTTTCATCAGCAGGGAATTACTTGAAGAGCTCTAGCTAAGCATGAGTAATACTAAAAATATTTTGAAATTCAATTAACTTAATATGTATATCTCCAATAATGGTTAGCAGGGTTGAGCCTCTATGTTTTCTGCAGAAAAAAACCCAAACCTATTACATTGTTTTTACAGAGACACAATTTTATCTGACCTAATTTAGCCATCCACATTAAGGTGGGATGAATTGTCTTTCCGAGGGAACTGTTTTATTACACAGATTATGAAGAGTTTGTTGGTGAATGCACACTACACCCCTATGCACACCTGCAATACCCTAGTTCTGAAGCCTCAAGCTTTATTTTTAAATAAATAATTTGTCACTGAGTTTTTTACAAAGCCTTTTAGTTCTTTAATACCTTGAGGTTACTTTAAGAGAAGGCACATACAATTTCCTGAGAGATTGTCTTTTAACTTATTGAAAAAGTAGGCATTTCAGCAAAAGGTTCACAGGGGTAACATACAACCAAGGCAGAAGGGTCCACAGAGAACCCACTAGCTTAGTAAAATACAACACATCAGTTTTAAGATACTCAGAAGAGATTAAGGAAGAATAAAGAAAAGAAGAGTAAGGAAAGAAAAGAGACTAGGGGAAGAAAGATAGAGTAAAGAACGAGAGTAGAATAAGAAAATTAAGTAGCTACCACCAAAGAATCCCATAGAAGGCCAGACTTCACATAGTGATGACAGATCCCAAGAGAAAAGACAATACAGAGCCCTTGTGCTGCTGTATTTATGTGGTTTGGCTACCATGGCCAGCCCTCCCAGGTGGGCCATGTGCCTCACTGACCACTAAGTGCCCTCCAGGCCAGAGTGAGGGGTGATGCAGCCAATCAGAGGCTCAAAGGGAGCATTTTGATTGACAGCTGCCCCATGTTGATTCCATGTGCCCTGCCATGTGGATTCCATTCTGCCAACCTGGTCCCTCCCCCAGCACACACAGGGTTTGTTCTGGTGCAATAAATAATTAATGCATTGAGAATTCAGTCTCTCACAGCACCCCATTTGGAGTTGATACAGATACTTGGCCCTCAAAAGCCAACACTAGACACTCAGGGCTAGCTGACACTGCTAGCTGAGATGTAGATATAGATGGCTGTATTTTAAATATCCAAAGGGAGGTTTAATTAATGTACTTACTTTGTAACTGGTAGCAATGTTAAGAGCCTGGCCACCACCTTCATCAAACATGTCTGGCCTGGCTACTGGAGTCCAGTCAGATGCCCCAAGGTCTCTGGCCAGGCTGAGGGACAGAGCTGCTGCTTTCTCATTTGCAGGTTCATACAATAGGAATGCTGAGCACGCATCTTAGAGACACATACACAAAGGACAGTGGCATGGCTGGTCACACAGAAGGTCACAGAGAAGGCCCTGCATCAACCATCATCATCATCATGGCTGGGCTTCGTGAACGAAGATTTGAGAAGGGCTCTACCCACGTTTGCTACAAGCGCGCTGGTGGCTAAAAAGGCCAATGCGAGACAGGCAAGTCCGGTTGCAAAAGGCACAGTGGAAAGTCTCCATAGGTGGTATTGGTGAGGCATGTTTTTTTCTGCCTTGTCTTTTTTCTTCCAGACTGATTCTGCATGCAGTCTCAAAGGAAGCAGCAGTGTTATGGATGGTGTGTCTCCATGCCTCCCAATTGGAGGCCAGAGCGGACCATTGATGGTGGTCAATATGGCCAAGGCTGAGGTGTTGTTTGAGGGAGTCCTTGTATCTCCTCTTCGGGGCTCCTCTCTTGCGGCAGGCGGTGGCAAGCTCACCATAGAGCACAATCTTAGGGAGGCGGTGATCCCCCATCCTGGAGACGTGCCCTGCCCAGCGCAGCTGCGTTCTCAGCAGCACGGCCTCAATGCTGGTGACCTCTGCCTGCTCCAGAACAGACACATTAGTCACGTAGTCTGTCCAGTGGATGTTTCAATTGTCCGGAGGCAGCGCTGATGGAAGCGCTCGAGGAGTTGCA
Source organism: Scytalopus superciliaris (assembly GCA_013400415.1). Lineage (NCBI taxonomy): Eukaryota > Metazoa > Chordata > Aves > Passeriformes > Rhinocryptidae > Scytalopus > Scytalopus superciliaris. Next base: position 43,830 of record VXBX01000469.1, read on the forward strand.
GGTGGTGACGATAGATAACCCAGGATTCAGAGCCATGAAGAAGAGTGGAACTGCATCAACAACACCTACATAATACACCAAACATAATCATAGACAATCACATCCCTTCCGCCTCTTGGCCTAGGTGAAGCTAAAGGCGACTGGTACAAGCACACATATGAGACTACAGTTTCATATTTCTACACACACACACACACACACACACACACACACACACACACACACTGTCAAGGAAACCCCAAGTATTGGCACGGCCTCTCTGTCTGCTTATCTACCTCACCCAGACTCCAGACCCTCTTACCCACCCCACAGGTCCCCTACTCATTGTCTGGTCTAGCCCACTGCTCACTGAAAACAAACACATTCACTCACACATTTATCCCACAGACAGCCCACACCCATGGCTTCCCCTGAACACTGACACAGACTCTCTGCCTACCTGATACCCCTGCCCAGACATAGTGCCTCCTATGTGCTGGTGGGTCCAGCTAGAGTTTCCTGGTGAATACACATCACATCTCCACACATAACCAGTGTGGGAGTGATACTTGCCCAAACAGCAACTGGCAGCTGGCACATGGGCCATGGTCCCACTCTGCTGGTGCTGGGCCCCTCACTTGCCTCAGTCATGTCACTCCCTCCCATGAGTATGGTTTTGGGACACACACCATTCTCCCAGAATAGCTGGAGGATAAGGACCGCCACCCATTCCCGTCACTGACACTGGTACCCCACTTACTTCTGTAGCTGACTCAAATAAATGGCACCCAGTCCACATATGCTAGTTTTCCCAGTAATTGCCACTCTGTTCTAGCAATGCTCACATGCATGGGATAGAGGGCGAGATGGCCTTGAGAGATAACCAAGGAAGAATTTAATAAGAAGACAGGGCAGATTTCGAGGATAAAGCAGAGGGCTCAGTTAGACTAACATACTAATCAGCTCCATTTGGCACAAAACCAACTCCTTTTATATATTTTTCTGCCTGGTCTCATATTTGTTCTTTGCCCTGCAGATTGGCTCTCTCTTGGCACAGTGCCACTGACCCCATCTCCAGCATCCTGCACCCTGAGGTTTTAGTCCTTTCCCATTGCAATGTCCAGGTTTGCCCACAGTTTCTTGATTGCCAGCCAAATAGTGTGGCTGATCAGGTTTTTTTCTTGTCTTTGCTTCTGTTATGTTAGTTGGTTAAGTTTGTGTCTCTATGCATATTTTTGACTTCAATCTTTTTCTCAGTATCCCATTTAACAGGTTCCTTCATCAGACAGTCCTAATAAAACAAACATTCCAATATTCCACATACACTTATCAATTAGTGTGAGTGATCAGGTTTATTCTCTTTGCTGCCCGCTTTATTTGCCTATCAAAGCTGAGTTTATTATTCTTGTTTACAACTTTTTCTTTTTCTTTTGCACTGAAAAGCTCCTTGACCAGGTAAACAATCTCTTCTTCAACCTACCCTTACAATAGCATTATGATTACTTAAATAATTTACAGAATCACAGAATATTCTGAGTTGGAAGGGACCCACAATGATCATTGAGTCCAATTCTTAAGTGAATGGCCCGTATGGGGATCAAACCCACAACCTTGGTGTTACTAGCACCGTGCTCTCTAACCAGCTGAGCTAATCTCAGTGTTTGTTTGATGCCAAAATGTCTTGCATGATATTAATCCATCAGACTGGGAAAATTAAAATACTTTACTAGCATGTTACTACCCAGCAACAAAATTTGAAAAGTATTGCATTTCACAGTATGCCCCTTGCAACAAATATGACATGGCTTCCTATTTTTGTATTATTAGGCTGAAGTAGAGCTTGAAGTTTTGAGAGCCACTCAACACTTGCTAAGGAACTCCCTTTACAGTATCTGTTTCTTCATGGCAAGAAGGAATCAGAGATTTAAAGAGTGTTTTAGATAGATAGTTTAGATTGAATTATCCTTTGCTTGGGTTTACATATCATTTAGGACTAGTTAAAAAATTGATACAAGCAATAAGAAAGTGACCTGCAAAAATGCAACTGTCTTCATTTGATAACCCATTGTAACTATGCTGTTATCAGGAACTCTGAACCACATATATTCATGTACACATTTTCCTTAGTGAGAAGGAGATCTCTTCAACAGAAATGCATCTTATTTTGCCACAATGGGAATAGATAAGATCCTAAAATATATATTGTCAAGAAAAGAGTGGCATATGGGGAAATCTGCCAGTGTAGAGCATAGTAATCTATAGGGTTTTATGTTTTGAAATTTTAACGATGGAGGTACAGATTGATAATCTCACTTCACAGACAATTGTACAAGAATATTTTAAAGGAAATACCACATCCAGAAAATACTTTTTGCCCCTTATTAACATTACTGTGCTTGTCTTTTTATGTTTAACCCTTTCTTTGTTTTAAATAATACTTAATAGTTATTACATATGAAGGGTGATTAAAGCTGTTCATGATAAACAAGAGTCAGAGACAATGACTTGGAACAAATTTCAATTTCTTCAGTTGTAATCCATCAGTTTCTATTAGCAGTATTTGGATGTCTTCTGAGTGAATATTTGAATACATGTAAGTACAGGGTTTGATAGCAAAGAAATGTTTTCAAAGGCAATATGTGAAATGCCAGCCAAAGACTCTAGCATACTAACATAATATTTCTTTATTTTTCAGAAGTTTCATGCTAGCTTACATTGGCCTAGCAGATTTTTACTTCACAAAAATCTCTTGTGAATGCAGCTCTCAAAACTTCTGAGACAGCTGATGATACTTTTCTGATACAGGAAAGTATCTTAAAAGAAAGGACTAAGGTAAAAACTCATTGGTCCTTACAGGGGGCAAATGCTGCTGGAAAATTGTACTAGTAGTAAAATGGAAAAACCCTTTGAGAGATAAACAAAACAAGGCAAACAAATCAAATCAATCAATCAAACAAAAACAAACAAGGATATCCCTACATGATATTTTATTGTTAAAGCAAGTATTTTGTGTAAGATAAAACTGTTTCTGTAAAGCCTGGATTTCAAAATCAGTAGGCAACTTAGTTTATATGAACCTGTTTAGAACTAGGAAAGAGCTGAAAGAGCATAAGAATTTCAGAGAAGCTGATCTAGTTCTCTATTCTCTTACTGTTGCTGAAACATGAGCGCAGAATACTGTATTTTTGCAAAGATTGCTAATATATATGGAGTGAGCTTTCTGGAGAGACAATTTTTATCACATTAATGAATTACATTTATCATTGTCTTATAGTTATCAGTTCTATGAAAACACATTATTTAAATAATGAAACCTTCGGTCAGCCTTTGAGCCCAATTAGCTTCTGAGAAGCTTGTTACTTTACTTCATGAAGCTGGTAGAAGCAATAAGAGAATCAGTGTCTTTGCCTTTAAAGGTACACTCACACTTTGTACTATTCTCTGATATGATACTAAGGCTTAAGATTTGTGTAAGATTTTGTGAAATTTTAGATGTCCCAATTTGGGCACCCCACTGGGTTCCAACCTCCCCCCCAGCTCTCCTTGGGTCAGTGATATGACAGTATAAGGAAGCAACTTATGTCATGTTTGTTATATAGTTCCCAGTTCAAAGAAACTCCATTTTAAGTAGTTTCCTTTTTGTGAGTAAGAGGTGTTCTATAGATGACTCTCTTGTCCAGAAAACCATGCTTGCTAAAAAATAAAGTATGCAGATAACTAACATTGATTTATCTTTTTTATGTTGTAAAATCAGAATAAACTATGTAGACAAGAATTCATATCTTAACTTCTAATAGCCCACCGTTTTTAAAGTTTAAATGATGCCTAAGATCCTGAAGATTTGTAGCATATAGATTTTTAATCTAACTGTGTAGTTTCTAACAGTTTTAAATAGCAATTAACATATAACCCTCCTTCTCACTATTTATATCATATTTTCAAGATTCTCAAAATTTTGTTTAATGTTCTTTTCAAGGACATCTTGTTTGGGACACATACATAGAAGGACATAATAATACATCATTGTAGTCAAAACAGAAGGCCCAGAAACCTTGGAGTAGCTCCAAAGAAGGCGTGTGATGATGAGGAAGTAGGGGTGTCTTGAGACCTCCAACCTCTGGGGAGGCTTGCCAAGAGGCAGACCTGAGGGTGGTTCTGGGGGTGGACAATTCTCTGTTTGGATGTATCCATTAGATATGATAATTTGTTAGTGTTATAGATTTGTAAGAACCTTATACTGTATCATGCATTTATGTATTCATTGCACCTAAAGGTGCTTTTGTTAAAGGACCTACTCTCTATTTTATCTATACTAGTGTTGTCTGGAAAGTTCTTTTCCTTCATTTTAGGCATCATAAATATACTCAGTAGTAGCTACTGCTACTAATATATTATTTGAAAGCAAATTAGTGACCTGTTTATACATTTGGGACAATTAAATACTGAAAATTATTAAAATAAAATTATTTCCTCAAATTTACTTTGTAATGTATATTTAGAGGCAGGAGTGGTATGGGGAGACTGTCAAGACAATTCACCTTATGCAGGGAGAGGTAATTATCCCTTGTGAATTAGACACTAAATCACTGAGCTACAAGCAGCTGGTAATGCATAACCATCATCATAATTTCAGACTGTTATATCATTTCTCCTAGTTTTATTTAGCAGTTTTAAAGGCAGAATAAGATATTTTTATGGCACAAAATTTAGTGAACATGTGGAAATTTAAAAAAAAAAAGTAGAAGAAAGGGTACTATAATTTTAAACTGCAATGATGGTTATGCACCACCAGCTGTTTATAGTTCAGTGATTGAGAATATAATTGACAAGGAATAATTACTACCTCTCTAAACAGGGTGAAGAGTGCTTTTGCTGTGATAAGATTGGAGCACGGCCATATGAGGAAAGACCCCAATGTTTTAGAGAAATAATTTTGTCTTTTCCTTCTGTTTAATAGCTTTAACATTTGAGGCTAGATTCTGTCTGGATTGTATCCCTATATCTCCACTGGTGACAGTGGATTTGTCTTGGTGTAATGGAATTTGAAATACTGAACTGATTTTGCATGCATAATTGAAGCAGTCATGATGTATTTGCATGATAGTCTAGTGTTGTAATCAAATACAGACCTGATACTGTGTCTATGTTTAAACCAGAGAAATCATAGAATCATAGAATATGCTGAGTTGGAAGGGACCCATGAGGATCATGGAGTCCAACTCTTCATCCTGCACAGAACCATCCCTGAGAGTCACACCATGTGCCTCAGAGTAACATCCAAACCCTTCTTGAACAGGCTTAGTGCTGCAATACCACAAGAGAAGGATCTATGACATTATGTGACAATTTTCCCTTTCTCTAACTGAAGAGTTTCTGTTTGGTACTTGACAACAAATTTCTTGAGAAAGTCAGACTGTCATGAAAGGAAAATACCTCTGAATCATTTGCCAGCACAATTTCAACAGTCATATGTTATAGTTTCAAAATCCTTCATGGAATTTTTTTTCTCCTTTACCAACACAGTGGTTTGGGAGTTGAAGAACCAGGACGAGATGGTTTGCTAAAGCCCAGCCCCCCACTACCTGCTCCCAGAACCAGCTAACAAAGGGATGGCTGATAGTTTTCCATTCCAAATTGATGCCTGGGAGAGGTGAGGGAGGAAGGGAGAGAGGTTTCTCCTGGTGCTGACCACACTTCTTCTCGGTCTGTGTGGGTGCCAGCTGCCGTTTGCTGGGTTGGTGGAGGCACTGGGAAGGGGTCTTCTTTCTGACTTGCCCCCTGACTCTACATGTCCTGTATTATTCTTTGGAGAGAGTCGTTGCCACTTCCTGGATTCACTGCAGACTCCTTGAGAGGCCAACACCATCTGCAGAGGAGCTTCTGCCCTCTTCCTATCTCCCAACATTTTTTCAGACAGAGGACGGTAGGAGAGGGTTTTTGCACTGCCCACAAGAAAAGTTTCATCTCGTCCCTGTGGCCACCATTCCCACGTGAGTTTCAGAGCCAACACCTTTCCCTGGTCACCATCTGTGCCTTGCCGGAGCCTGTGAGTCACCAGAGCCGCTGCCTTCCAAGGTGCAGCATCATCTTCTCCTCTCTGTAAATATAACTGCACCGAAGGGCCAGAGATAGGGCTTGATTTGTTNTAAAGTCTCTTAATTTCAAAGTTTGTGGTGGTTTTTGGGAAGAGACCCCCTTCCTAGTCCAGATACCCATCTTAGTTTCTTTTAATTGAGACATCATGGAATTAACATTTAGATATTTGTCTGGATATGTCATTTGTGCATAAGATGAAAACCAAAGTGAAAAAATTTCCATGACAGTAAGGAAAAATACCTTTAAAGTAATTTGGATACTTGTAGAAAAATGACTTATTGCATAAAGACCCTTACCCAGTACTGCGAAACCTACATAACAGCATTTCTTCAAGGCACTTGCTTTGTGTCTGTGTGCTTTCTATTTGAAAAATCGTACAGCAAGAGAAAGGCAGAAAAATATTAAATTCTTACAAGCTTTACAGAAGTATGTGGCCAGGTGAGGACAAAAACCTCTAGAGTGATGTTTTTATAGTTTTCAGAGATTTCACTTAATAGGCATCACTGTATGATAGAGGGCCTAATTTCAGTTTGGTTTATTTTGAAATTATTGTCCCTTATTTAATCCTATCACAGAGTAATAATCTTGTTGGCTAGTGTAAACATCAGTCAAATAGATGGTCACATTTTATATATATATATATATAAATAAAATATGCTACTGTTCTTTCATTTATGATTATTTCATCAGTTTCTATCAGTCAGCCCTTAGTCTTTGTTTTGCAAACTCTTCCTCCATAACCGCATCACTGAAGTTGCCCTTCTATAGGCAAGTTTTCTTGGCCTGCAAGCTTTTTCTCCCAGTTCCTCTTGTTATATTCATGACTGTGCCATGTAGAGCAAGCAATATTTGGTCTTTAATATTCAGTGTGTAGCCTCTTACTCCGTCATATAGTACTAGAACCTCAGAACAAATTACCATCAGTCAACTAGATATCTTTTTTGACATTACTGCATTCTAATTATTTGCTTCTCATTGATTAAGTGCCATAGGCTTGGGGTTTTTCAGTCTCATTGGTTTATTACCCTTCTCAAGCAACCAGATTTTTATCTAGTTCAAAACATGTTCTTACCTTTAAAACTGGAACACAGAATAACTAAATATGTCTGAAACTCTGAAAAACAGATAGAATGAGCAACTTGTGTAACAGTGTTTTCCACAGTAAAGGGAAAAGTCTATCTCTGCCTTTACTAGGAAAGGTGCTTCCTTGGAGATTATAAGAAAAATGAGATAATTTTTTCAGGAAGCCACAGGGGTTTCAGCTCCAGGTGTAGCATACATAGCTCTGAGCTTGCTTTCATTGTTATATACAGCACCATATGTGTATAGGCACTGTATGCAAAAACCTGAAAACATATATAACCATATATAAAACAGTATATATGAAAAATAAATCCTACTAGCATAAAACCTGACACAAAGGCCTGTTTCTGAAGAAAATATGAAAGAACAACTAACACATATGATTGCCATGCCATTTTATTCATTGATAACAACCATTTAGAATGCAGTGTAAGAAACTAGACAAACTCTTCATAATTATTATATAATTTATAATTTATATATAGTTATATATTATATATTTTATATTNTTATAATAAATAAATTTTTTCAGGCAAGAGCTAGATCCCTAGCTGAATCCAGAGGTCCTTGATACAGCTGAGAAGAGATCATGAATTCAACACTAGGGTGAAAATGAAAGCTCCATTCCACAGACTACTAGGCTTTTGAACTGTAAAGGATCATGCAGATTGAAACTGTTGTGGTGAACACAAACTGATAGATTAATAAGCAGAAGATCTGGTCTTCTGCATAAAGCATGATATTTAATCAAGAAACAGAGACAAATACGGTTCAAGGACATTTTCAAGCTGTAGCAATTCAAATACAATTCTCTTGCATCCCAGGAAAGTGCTCTAATCAGTTGCTAGCTCAAAGGAGAACAGTGGTCCTTCCAACTGTCCATCTGTCCATCTGTCTTAAAACAGAGCCCTTCTCTGTAGGGAATTTCAGAAATTTTTATGCTGTGTGTCTCAGGTGACTGGCAGCATCAGACATTTGGCTCTCATCCACGAAGCCTGAGCTCAGAGACAGGCACATTCAATTACGTTTCTGTGTGCGTAGTGTTTTCATTCACCTACTCCTGCTTACTAAATGAGACCTTGGACTGATATCACAGACTGAGGTAGCTTTTTTGACGTCTTTCAAAAACATTTTTTTCAAATAATGGCTGAAGTAATTGTTCAGTTATTGCTGAGTTCTAAAATTGTAATTGCAATGTTTTACAGTTAACTTCTTAATTTATCAGATATTTTTGGTAAAATGAGGCTGCAGGTAGGATACTGGACAGTTATGCATAAATAAGTTTTCTGAAGTGCTATTCGTAAAAGAAACCAATCACATTGAAACTTGAAGCAATTCTACTCTCATCCTTGTAAGACATTTCTATTCTTAGATGTAGTGTGAATTGATCTAAATTTGCATTTTTTGGTTACTCAGTAGCATTGGTGACTTTAAAATGTTGATTTTTCATCCCATAATGCATTTACAGTGAAAAAGTAACTCTTCTGGCTTTCTTGTTCTTTCAAACTGACAAGACTGCAAGGTCATACATTAATACAGGATGTTAGCTGTCATATCCTCACTTTGTTACCATCAAGAAGAAGCTGGTGGATGGTGATTCTGTCTCAGTTGCAAGATGTTGATGCTTCTTTAAGACATTTTCTACATTATTCTTTGGGAAATCATTCCTTTTATGTTTGGGCAGTCTATGGTTCACTGCAAAATGTCACATGAAATCAAAGGACCTATCAAAATGAAGACAGCCTACTGAGATAAATTTATTAAGTACACTTTTTCCACAAGACATCTCTTTGAGGTTTTGTCATCCTATCCCATTTGCATTATAAAAAACATCAAGTACACATCATTGTAAGTGAAACCTTTAAAAGGTAGTCAGATGGGTATTTCAGAAGTCACCGTTTTAGTTCCTGTTCAGAAAACATAACAAAAGTGCATTGAGAAGCAACACTGAAGCTGAAAAAATTGAAAGGGAAAACTCAGAAAATGTAGTAATTTTATTGTCTCCTAAATCAGAATAAATTTCACAAAAAGATATATTCTGATTTATACTTCTTTGAACTCAAAACCAGAACCCTCTGAACTCTGCTGCGGTAACACAGAAAGGCATCAAACTGACTAACCTACTTTGCCACCTACAAGAAAAATGTCAGATAGAAGAGGTGCAAAATAGACTGGCACTGCTCCCTCTCTACATTTCCTACCTTTGCTCAGATTTACAAGATTTCTGTTCACCCATTTCTCCAGCCATTCAAGGTCCCTCTGAATGAATTTTGAGAATACACCCACAGGTGTGTCAACTACTCCCAGTTTTTTCTTGTCTGCAAACCTGCTGATGGTGCACTCCTCACACCCCATTGTTAATGTCATTAACGAAGATGCAAAAAGAGACTTGGCCCCCATATGGGCTCCTGGGGTACACCACTAGTGACTGGGCTCCAGATGGACATCATGCTGCTGCTGATCAGCACTCTCTGAATCAGGCAGTTCAGCCAGTTTTCAATTCCCCTAATCTCCTGAGCCCCAGTCTTAGCAGTGTGATGCATGATACACTGACACAGTCTGCTCTCTCTGTTATTAATGCTAGTTTGTCTCTTTTTCATGGTGCTGAGCTAAAGTCTAATCTTGTGACTGTTGACAACCTGCAAGAGGGAAATGCCGTGTTGCAGGCAATCAGCTAAACTACCCAAGTACATTCAGCAGTACGCATCAGTGGTTCTATACATGCCTGCAGAGACCAGGAAAAAGGCAGAGAGGCCTAGAGAACATGTTGATTTATGATGAAAATTCATAGTGGAAATATCTGAATGCCATCTCCATATTAAGCTGAAAGGAGGAATCAGGAAAAGCAAAAGAGATGACAGCTCAAGTTTTGAGGCAAGAACATAATCAGATATCAGAAAAATTTCAGAATATAATAAATTCCATAATATTCAGTTCACAGAACTGAGTAGATTAGAGTAAGAATCTGTGAATCAGAGAGCATTTGGAACAGAGGACAGGAAAGATCTGGAGATGGGCAATCAGAAGAAAAAAGTGAACAAGAACTAGGACAAAAAATTTATGCTCTATGTACTCTTCAAGCTCATGTGCTTTTTGGAGGTGTCACACATAGCTGTCTATGAAATTTTGGTACAGTACTGGGGGGCCTTCTTTTGTATCTGGAGGCAAATGAATAGGTGTTGCACATGGTCATTCCACTTTCCCAGGGCAACAGTCATAAATTTTCAGTGAATGCCATTTCCCAATTAAGATACACTCCTATGTATACCACAAGAATTAGCTAAGGATGAGTTTGTTGTCTCTATTGCAATGTGAAAATATGAGCCTGAACAGATTACAAGAAATATCAGGATTTTCTCTCTGCTTTGGTCTTTGTATGTCTGTATCCTGATTACAGGAAGACTGGATTGCAAATGCCCATTCAGTTACATGAAGAGAGAGAAATCTAATCCCAGGGTGGGGAATACTTACTATAAGAAAGTACCCCCACAAAGCCTGGGTGGCACCACCAGGATCTTGGATACTCTGTCAGCTGCATTGATGCTGGACCCAGGACTGATAACCCCCTTTCCTCTTCCATCTCATCTCCTTTTAATTTTCTCTTTCTTCACTCTTTCTTTTTATTCTTTTACTTTTGTTACTATTGGGGCAAAATATCCACCAAATTTCATGCTGAGTGTGTAGTTTGTTAAAATACTTTCTGAGTTTTTGTTTTTGGTTGGGGTTTTTTTTGTTTGGTTGGTTGATTTTGTCGGGGTTTTTTTATTTTTTGCATCCTTTTGCCTTTTGTCATTCTATTTCAACCATGGGCATCTATAAATCTTGAGTCTTCCCTTCTATGTAGGAGTGAGACACGAAAGTAAGTATATACTTAATAGTAACAAAGTGGTACTATCTGCTGAAAGGAATGTGCTATCTCCTGTATCAGCAGTGTACTGTCCTAGATAATATATATATCAGGATGAATAATAGAAAGTTTATGCATCTGTATGGCTGCTTTGAATACTTGCTAAATCTCTCTGTGTTTTATAATGTCAGTACACTTCCTGCTTTTCATAACCTACCTCTGAAGTTGCAACAAGTATGAGTACTATCTAATTATATATTATTTTGTTGGTTCAAAGTGTCAAATTACTTGCAACATGTGCAGGAGAAGCTTCTGGAGAAGCTAATGATACTGAATTCAAATGTCAAAGTAGGGAAGTGAAAACTTGCATCTGTCAACAATCAAATTTCTAGCACATGGATCTTCCTCTGGATGCTGCACAAACTGTTACAGCAAACTTTGTGACAAGTCTCAAGGCATGCCAAAAATCACTGTGACAGAACATTTCAAATACTTCTGCTCTTAATATTCTGAATCAAACAACTTCTGTCTTTGATCTCTTAGACATTTCCTTACACAATCAACTAGTGACGGTTACATCACTTTGCCACTACTGTCAAAGTTTTATCTGCTTAAAACAATATTTTCGTGTACTATGAGAGTCTTTCATGTTCAGTTGATGGATATATCACATCTAAAATTCATTCTAAAATACCAGAAGTCTGGTAGATTACTTCAGTCTAGGGTGGCACAGATATGTGAAGTGAATGAAAACTGACAAACTATATCCTAAGACCAATACTGTAAATGAAAGAAGTAACTGCATCTGACGTCTAAGGAAAGGGAACAAAAAAACCAAAAAACCCCAAAGATAACTTTTTTGTGGCTACAGCCTGAGAACATGGTAAAAAGATCAAGAAATACACCATGGATGTTAGAATTAAAAATACAATCATCTCTATTGCCGTGACTCAAAACTGTCATCACAAATTTACAAAAAATCAAGCCATTTTGTATTTTTCCCTGTCTGCCATTATTTTCATGAACTGTGTATAATGAGAAATATCGTAAAATTTCATTTCCAAATTAATGGAAGGAGGAATGTCTACTACATGTCAATAAAATTACCATAGAAATAGAATTAAAAGGATGTTGAAAGTTTACTTCCCAGAAAGCTTCCAAGAAAAAAAAAAAACAAAACCACAAAAAACCAAAAAAATTAATTTTATTTTTCCAAGGAAAAATGTCACATAGGAAATGTAATCATTAACTAGAGTTGTCTGTTCAAAGTCTGAATATAAATCAGCTTTGTTGTACACACATACTGTAATAACTAAAGGTTTATGGTACTAAATGACTTGGTACTTTTTCATAAATAACACCCTGCATTCATTATGTCTCTGTAAAACTGTCATAAAAGGCATACACCATTCATTTTTTTGCATCTTTCTTACAAAACCATTAAGGTTACAATTTGAAAAAGCTCATAATGTCTAAGATGCAATATGTTGGCAAATGATTTACAATTAAATATGTAAATGAAAACTATATATTTTTTTATGGAAGACCTAATATTAAGTTTGAAACATTGCTAGAATAGTGAGATTCAGGTAGAGAATAATTTTGCAAAAAAAGGAAATTGTGAGTATTCAGGATTAAGGTTTAATTCTTTCTCTATATGCACACAGTTTTCAAACTGAAGTCAATGGGGCAGTAAGGAAAGTTATAAAATTGTTATGAAACATTGGTACTGAACTTAACTTTAAGGTTTGGGTTTTTTTTTTTATTTGCAGATGTGACACAAAATATAAACATAAAAGAAAAAGGATTCAGCTCTGAACTGTTAATATAACAAGGCAACTCAAAAATAATTTCTTCATTTTAATGTCTTGTGGATGATGTGGGAAAAAGTCCTAAGCCTTTTCTGTAGTTTCCTGTATACAGGAATGATAAGCAGTCAGGTTATTTTCATAATTTAATCAGTTTTATTTTATTATGAATTTATTTATTTTATTAACTCAGTATCATTATATATACTTTATACATTATTAAGCAATAAGATAACAGCATTCCATACAACTATTATGGAATCTTATTTTAAACATTTACATGTAAGTTCAAGTGGAAAGACATGAACTTCTAAACATTTTTTTTTCTTTTATAAGAATCAAATTTCTTTGCTACAGTTCTTCTTCCATTAACCCACAGGGATTTTATAAACAGTGCAAGTCTTCTTGGTTTTGTTTTTGTTGGGTTTTTTTAATACATTTTCACCTGTGTAAGTAATTTGTCCCATAAATCTTCTCATGAAAAATGACCTTTGTAAAAATACAAATGTCTTAGAAAGTTACAATAATAGACATATTACTTTCTTTTTACTGTAAAAACATAAAATGAGACCTAGTCTATGAGTTACATTCTCAGGAAAGCAAGGAAAACACCAATACAGTTAACACAAAAACCCCAAGCCAAACCAAACCACAACAAAAAAGTAACAGAAAAAAACCCCAACCACCTTAGTATGATGCCAGAAGGTAGTTTCAGTTTCCTAATTGAAGTTGGACATGCTAGAAATTTGTCATACAAAATTAAGACTCTCTTTAAAAGATCTTTGCAAGTCTAGTAATGGAGTCACAGCAATGGACTCGTGAACCACTACAATTTTTGCCTTGTCTATCTACTTATGAAGTCATTAGAAATTATGATAATTTGGGTCTTAATGCATGATCCTACATGTGGACTTCCTATCTGACCATTACTTTCAGGAACTGGGTACTACAGTCAAAGTCAAAGCAAGAGAGAAATACACCTATATTTCCTCCATAGTTTTACAAGACTTGTATCAGTTTCAACGGTTTGGGCAAACATCATTCAAATTCTTAAATGTAATAGTTGTTTGAGTTACTATTTATTCTTTTTTATTTCATATTTGAACTGAAACCCCCAGTAATATAGCTAACACCTCTCTTTTGGGTTTGGTCCACTATTCATCACATGCTGTTCTATAAATTCACACATAGTCCTATAAATTGTCAGGGAATATTTTTAAGAAAGGCCCTGACCTTCATTGAAATACGAAATTTGAAAAAAGAGCATTCAAAACACGAGGGAAAAAAACCCAAACAACCACCCCTAGAAAAACAAACAAACACACAAAACCCCCCCACCAAACCAAAAAACAAACCCAAAACAAAACACACCAAAAAACCAAAACACTATAGAACTCTTATCTCTACCCACAGCTTTCTAAAAATACTGGTTAAAGTTAAAAATTACTACATAAATGCATCCAGTGTTTTGCTTGTTTAATGGCTTTGAAACACATATGCTCAAGTTTTTGGGAACTTCACTATTACTGTGATTGACATTATAGAAAGGAAAACAAAGAAAAAGATTTATGACTTCTTATACAATGGAGTTTCTGGCCAGACAGTAATTTTTTTTTCCAAACTCACATTTTTCTTTGTCTCTGTGCCTTTCACTTTCTTCTGTCACTGCTAGAATAATCGAACTGCAGCAAAGATAGCAGCCTAGAAATTTCAGAATGTCTGTCAGTAGCCTGAAATCTTGCAGTAGCCCACAGTTCATGCAATTAGGATTTTTCTTTTAGACTCTGATATATAATTTTAATTTGCTATAAATGCTTAGAAAACTTGGAATGTTCCTGTGAATTGAACAACTCCATAGAAAATTACTTTGCCACAGCTGTTAGTTGTCTGACCCTCTTTCTAGTGTGTCACTTATATATGCCAGAACAGAATTTAAGTCAGACATATTTTGTCATGGGTCTCATTGTAAGGCCCTGGCAAAATTATGTGCTTAGAATTTTTATGTCAGTTATATTCTCTCTGTTTGGCAGTGTATGTATTTGTCACAGAATACTATCTTTGTTTTCAATATTTATTCAAGCAACAGAAAAACAGTCTTTGAAGTGAAGTGAAATCCATCACAGCTTTTCCTGAACTGCTAAGTAAGCTATATTCATTACAAAAAGGCTTGCTCGAGGCATCTAGAGAATGCTACAGAAACAAGCAATGAGGCTATGTTTTTGTTGCATAGTAAATGCCATGATACCAGTAAACATATATAATTTCCAAATTAAAAAAATAATTCATTTGTATTGATAAAAATTCATTCTGAATTAGATTTTTGCCTTCTGTATATAAAATATACAGATTTTAATGGATTAAATGCTCTCTTTCATCACTGAACATTTTTTGAGATTGGTACATTTCCACAAAACACTTCTAATCATTCAACATTTTTAGATAGGAAAGTAATCTCCTAAAAAGTCTATGGCAAACTCTGGAATACAGTGATTTATTATCTGTCTAGACCACAGAAGCTTCTTGAAGGAGGGTTTAAAATTACTTTCAGACTTGATGAACATTTAAGGAGCTAGCTTGTGTGAAAAGAGGTGGTTTTTTTCTCCTTAGTCATCTAAATTCCCTGTGGCAATCCTACAGTATTAGGATTTTTATTTCCCATCATGATACCTTGACATATATTTCTTTCCTGAAATATAAAGGAATGTACTGCAAATCAGGTCAGGAAATTACAGGGAAATAATGTTGAGAATAGGAACAGGAATTGTTTAGTTCACCGAGGCACCCATTCCCAAAAGACAGTTATTTTAAAGTAAGTTTTAATTATTCATTCTAAAGCAGCCATCCAGTTCCCGAATGTAGCCATAAAATATTTAGAACTTAGTATGAGGAATGACAAATGAAAGTCTTGTACTCTACTTTTAAAAGTGCAAGTCTAACTTTAGAGTTGTTACCAAAGATATTTCTCACTAGTCATTCTGAGGTATAAGAAATTATATGTCAGCTATAGTGGAATTATAAGAGGAGCCTTAAGTCTTAACAATTTAAATATGGAGTTGCTAATTCAATTTCTACACGAAAGTAATTCTCTGTTATGCACAGAAGACAGTAAGTATGTGCCATTCTGAGCATATGCAATTTTTTTATTACTAGATCAGAACCCTATAGCCTCTAAGATTTCTGATGATTTTACTTCCCCCCAACTCTGGGACTTCCATAAGATTATTAAACCCTGCTGGTGTCACAGCTCCTGTTTGATAGCATGTGGATTGTAATCATGCAGTCCTTTTGTCCAACAGTAATTTGATGTCTCTGGGTGTGAAAGCTGAGTTGTCAAATCCAAGTAAGTACTTCATTTTAAGTATGGGACATGGAATATGGCTTCAGAGATATCACGTTCCTGCTTTCTGTTCAATCACAAAACAGTTAAGATATTTTAATTCTTTCTGATTTAAGCACAGAAACTAAACACATATTTTCATCTTAAATTTTGTGAAAATATAAAGCAGGAAAAAACCAACACATCAAGACAGTCCTTGCCACTGGGATTGAGAACAAGTTGATTAAAAGTTATAAGATATTTTATTTTACCTGAGTTAACATGAAAATGGATATCTTTAATGTAGGTTGATGGAGATAAGAGGAGAGGAATAGAGAAGCGCTAGTGTCACTAATTCAGCCATTCCTCTTTTCTTTGCTTCCAGAGATGCATAGACCACTAGAGTGATCCTTATAATTCATATGTTCCAAGAAAATACCAATAAAACTCAAATATAAGTAGTATGCTTTTATACTCTCTCTCTCTCTCTCTCTCTCTCTCTCTTTCTCTCTCTCTCTTTATATATATATAAGTAGAGTACTGGCAACAAGGACTTGCTGACACCCAATCAACAGCCTTTGCAGCTTGGATTAGTGTCTGGAATAAGATCCAAAAATGTCCCTCAATTTCTGCATTGAGATTTACTGCATTTTGATAAAAAATTAATAATAGTATCCAGGAAAACACCAGAGTTACTCTTGGTGTGGGCAACTAGGTACAGAATATTTTAGGAAAGCATATTCTTATTAATACATGTCATTAAATGGAAGAGAAGCAGGAAATAGAAGACTTTGCATCACAGTAGTGACTTTCAAGCATATTTTAAGGTAAATTAATATAGACAAAAAAAACATGTCCAAACCCATAAATAATGGATTTTTCCTGTGGTTCATAAATCTATTAATCAGTGAAGCTAATTGAAAAAACAGTCAAGGAAAGCTGGGTAACATTTTTCCGTCTAATACTGATAATGTGAGAGAATTTGTTAGGTAGAAATATATCATCATGTTGAGTTACAGAAATCATTGCATAGAGCTGAAGTTTTAATATATGGTATCAAAATAAATTTTGATATTACAATTAAATATTGTTTCACTTGATGTAGAGAATAATTTTTAGGAAAATATTCAGTGGAATACAAACTTGTACATAACTATCAGTAATGTCTCAACATTTATCTGAAGTGAGATAAACATAATTAAAAAGTGTTTTAGCACTTTTGGAACAATTTTCTCACACAGCATTATCATTCTTAGTTTACATGACTTCGTAATACTTTTTCAGTTGGTATCTATATATATAACTATAACTTTTCACTTCTTTGAAGCAATCTGTTTTGTTCAGAAAGACTTTCCTTCCTGAACAGTTTATCAGCTTTACCCTGACATTGACAAGGTTTTACTTGTTCCCTTCAAGACACCTGCTTACTGTTTCTCATTTCTCCCTGGATTTTAAGGGAAATATACAATTATGATGCAATACTCCTTTTTTCTTTTTTTAACCAATGTTTCTGATAGGGACAGAATTTTAAATACCTATATCCCATCATTCTAGTTTATTCTGTAAAATTAATGTTAGTAGTAAAAATTATTTCAACTTGGTTATGTACTAAACTTTTAATTTATTTTTCCCCCCCTCCATGTCAGTGTTTGGCTTTATTATAAAATGTTCAGTAGATTGCACCATTGTTTTTCTTCTTCATTTTTTATTCTAATCCAGTTTCTGTGACCCAGGACTCATAGATGTCATTGCTTTGACCACACTAGTTTATTTTATTCACTTGTGAACTGCTTGCTTCAAACCTAAGCTAAAAATTGAGAAATGATATGCTAACAACTCTTCCCCTTTTTGAACCAGAGGACTCATCATTTCAACATGACTACCCTTGATAGACTTTTGTTAATTCTCATAAAAAATTATATCTTTTATGATTGCCTAGGGAGACAATCCAATGAACTACAGCTTTGTATTGATGCATTGTCATCTATGTCTTTAGATCTGTTATTTTCCCTGTGAGATTATTAATTTCTTCTCAGATAGCTGTGCAATTTTTAGTCTTCTAAAACTAGATTATTCTAATTTTTTCTGATTTTCTATCAGACAGAAGGTTGCTAAGTATACTTGTGAGTTAGAGAGTCATCATAAACAGGTTGGTTAATATAATAGTCAGAAAATAATCTCGGTGTCAAGGTTTAGGAATAGTATTCCCCAATTTAGTGCTCTCACTGAGACTTTTCAAATCATGTACTGCTGACATGATCCCCCTCCCCTGCAGTGGGATGGAGAGGAGAATTGGAGGAACAAAAGGTAAAGATCATGGGCTGCAAACAGCATTAAGATAAGAAAACAAACAGTATTGCAACAATATTAATATCAGAAGTGTACAAAAGAGAGAATGATTCACAAGCAAAATGCTCACCATGAAGCCTGACCTGACTGCAGCCATGCTACCCTGGACAAAAGAGACTTCCTTCCCCCCGCTCCCAGCAATGCCATGAGGTGGTATAGAATAACCTCCACATTTTAATCATGGCCCCTACTGGCTACTGCAAAAATTAACCCTGTCCTGGCTGGAACCAGGACATTTGGAAATAAAAAAATTTCTTAGTTATAGAATAAAACAGATGAATTTGATTACAAGTCTCCATTTCTTCACTCATATCCAGGGTCTTCTCGTCTTTCAAATCTTCAGCTCTGCAATAAGTACATTACAAACATTCATGAATCTTTTTACTCAAACAAGTCCTTTTCGTCTTCTCATGAGACATTATCACAGTATTCATTGGGTATACAGGGTAGATTTCCTCATGTAACTTTATGGATATGTCTGTTCAGGACTGCTCAAACCTATGCAATGGTCACTTAATCTACATGTCAGCCATTCATTCTGTAATAGATTGCATCTCATCTTGAGATGACTCTCACTCTATCAGAGAGTGAGAAAAAATTTGCAGAGAAAATTTGCATGATTGTCATAGACTAAACATAGATAGCTATATTTGGTAAGATTGATCCAATACTTGCTGCCTTGAGGAAAGCTATTACATTCAAACCCAATGGAAAAATTGTCATCAACACAGCTTCAACTATTCGTGACCATTCCACCTCAATCTTAATCCATTTCTCGAGTAATGTCTATACTTTTAGTACCAGACTAAATCCATATCCATTCACATCCTCTGGATTTTAAGAGATTCTAGACTGTGTGTAACTCTGGGCCTTTACAGAATATTGACACTTCAAAATCACTCTCTGAAACACTTTCAACAGCACTAATCTTCCTTGGGATTAAGCTCTTGCTTCTGCAAAAATTTTGTCCCAAAATCAATTCAGTAAGATGTTTCTGCACTTTTCAAAGAATTCCAGGAAAATCTAGGCTGGAAGGGACCTCTACAGGTCAGCTATATCTCCACTCAAAACAAGCCTATTTTTAAATGAGTCAGCCCATAAATAAACATCCACAATCCCCATTTATTGTTGTTGCTCTGACTCATATGGTAATACTTTCAAGCCTTTGGAATTTACACAGTTTACATTTGTTACAAAGTAGTTAAATCGTTATGCATAATGATCAATGCCTTCTCCATGCGAGCAAGTCTAAGTTTCAGTAAGTTTCAGTTCTGATAATAAGAAAGTTTCTTCTGACCTTCTTCCGCCAACTAAACTGTGGCTTTCTCATGGTCTTCTTCATTGAAAAGGGCTGCCGTTGAAGGCAGTCTGTCACCCTGTCCTACATATCTGTTACCCATTCTTCTACAAGGTCTGCTATACCCAGTCCTGGAGCTAATCTGCAGCTGCTTGTCACAGACTCATTGAGAGTCAGTACCTTTGGTAACACTAACCACATTTTCTGAACAGAACAGGAATATTCTGTTTTGATGATGCCTTGATGATCTTATTCATCTTACCAGACATCACCTACTCTTGGTACAAAATGCAGATCCTAGTTTGTCCTGAAGTTTCTATCATAAAGTATACTTCATAAAACTAAAAGAAATCCATGGACTTATACATATGCCCCAGACCATCACAGTTTTATTTTCTTTTTGGCAACCCAAATCAAGTGCTGGAAAGTTTTACATAAATCATACTTTTGAACAGAACCTATGGATTAACAATAGGATTTCAAAACAGGAGAAAAACAGTCTTTAAGATATTTGATTTTTAAATTTTGCTTTGAAGATCCATTTTGTTCAATAATTCGTGACACAGCACCTTCCAGAACAAGAAAATACACTACTCTGACACCTGCTTTATGCAGAAAGATTCTGGAACAATTTATTTTTAAAATGTGAAATGTTCTCATTATACAGATAAGAAAAATCACTGCTAAAGTAGAAAACTTTAGCAACAACACATCATGAAGAAAATTCCTAAGAAAACAAAATATGCTGGGAATACTGATACATAGGCATCTTTTAAATGCATTTACTTAATCCAGGGACTGATTGTTTTCTTTTTAACTGAATTTAATGAGATCATCTAAAGTAATAAATTACCCTTTTGTATCTCTTGCTACTGATTTTATCACTAACATTATAGTTCTTAAAGTCTTATACAAACATAACTCCTTCTGTAAAACAAGTTATATAATGTACTCTTATTCCGTATTTTCTTTAATGAAAACTAGTTTTCACTAGTTTTGCCTGTATTTCTGGTTAATTTTCATAAACATTCAGGGTTTTTTTAAGTTGTTAAAACTTTGCTTTGCCATTAACATTGGAAAGATTTATAAGGATAAATAATTTCCCTGAAATAAAGTTAATCTTGAATAGAGACTTGTTAACTAAAAGAGAAGTGGGATAGAAACCAGTGTTCTGATTCAAACTACCTTATAAAAGCTATTAAATTTACTGCTGAGGCTCTAGGAAACCTGATCAGTCTTTACTGGAAAAGTTTTCCCAGTATGGTGCTCATCTGTCCATTAATCATCATTTATATGGATATAAGTAAATCTGTCATGGACATACAGAGACTAAGTTTGCAATCAAGTATGTTGCTAGTTTCACCATTGCATTATAACTATAAACTTAAAACTACTGATATTATTTCAGCTTGCTTTATGCCATTCAGTTATCTCGCTAGAATTCAGATGATCAGACTTTATATAAGGATTAAGAAATATCAATCAGCTTGTATATTTTCCATTTTATTATTTTTTTTTCTCTGTTTCCACACAAACATATTTGTTTAAGAAGGCAAGAATTATGGTAGGGAAATTAAAAAATAAAAAGAATATCTTAGTATGTTTAAATTCTCATATGTAGAATTACAATCTATATATTACAATGCAAATAATGAGATTCACTTGGAAGCATGATGATATATTTCTTTATTTAAAGGAGTCACTCTAAATCTTTCTTGAAATTTGTATTTTACCCTATGGTTTTTATTTGTTAGAATGTCAAAATTTCTTTATTCCCTTCTGGTCTCTTGTGGTCTTTTTCTAGCTTACAGTTCTATTTTACATCAGGACATTTTTCATAAAAGAGAAGTTCTGTGTCATCATTTCAGACTTTCCATCTTACTTCATTGGCAATACACTCAATTGTCCAAACTGTCATACTGAGGCAATGACAAGAGGAAGAAAATCTCTTCCTTTCTGACTCTTTCTAAGGTGAAACTTCCATTGCCTAAGCTCTCTTTGTGCTATGCAGCATTTGACACATTCCTGCTTTATCATTCTTATCTGTTCCTTTTCATAGAGAAATCAGTGTTCTTGATAGATATTTGTTTTGGAACGTCATTCTTATGCAGGTATGATTAAAGTAAAACAAAAACAGCCTCTGTTGTTCCTGTTGGTTTGGGGGAGTGTCTAATGAGCTTCATCCCAATTCTGACTATACACAGTTGCAAAAAGGAATAGTAAAAACAAGTTTTATCTGTATTAGGGATGTTCTGCTTACTAACTAGTCTACTTATTCTACCCATTATTGCTATTGGTCATGCCGAAGAGTAACAGAAAAAATTATAAATCTAAAGTCTACTTGTAAATATATGACCATATTTCTGTATCTAAATTAGATTCCCCCTTTTTCATCACTAAAGTACAGGTTTTATTTCATCATTGATGTACAGGTTTATCTCGATCTGAATTGTCTTATAAAAGGCAAAGTTTAAGATTTTTTTAATGGTCTGCAAGTGTTCATTCTGATTCCTGGATAACAAGTCCTTGGTAGAATCACCAAAGGCTTGGTTATTTTGCTTCAGGCTGTAACAGTGACTATCTTTAAGCTCAGTTAAAGCTTTGCAGAGTGGAAAGAGATCTTCCAGGCAATCTCATTTCCTTGCCTATGCCACGGGAAATAAGTGTAAATGGGGCACTCAGCAAATCATCTAGTGAGCATTTAAGCTAATTAAAATGTGATGAAGACTGTTTTGAAGAGCTCAATTTATAATTTATATTGCAGTGAAAGTGAAAAATCATAAAACTGTTTTTCATAGAAGTAGCTTCACAGGTCCTTTACAGTTTAACAACAGTTTATCAACTATTTTTTTTTCTTAATGTTATCTGGGCAGATATTGAAAAGAAATATTGTGTTATATCTGTGTCATCACAGAATGCAATTTAAAACCTGTTTGGAAAATCTAGATATTTGAGAACCTTGGAATATTTTCTTCATCGAAGAGAAAAAAGCCAGAGATTCACTGGAACAACTGCTTACTTTTATCCTTGAAAACTTTCAAGCTGGATGAACTGCTCTCTATATTGTAATATGAGACCTCTAAGAGACAGTATTGGGTAGAACAAAATCTACACAGAAATGTGCCCAGAGAAGAATAAAAACTCTTGCACATTTGATTGTCCTTGATGCTTTCAGTCTTTCATTTCTAACTCTTATAAACCTTTATTTCTCCTTTGTAAGAGAAACCATAATGCTTTCTGGAAAAAAAATAAATTAAAATTGATTAATGATAAATTCACTTAGGTCAGGGTTCTGAAAGTATCCTCTGCTCTGGAAACATGCCTCTGAACATTCACATGAATCATACCCTCTCAGTGTCCCATAGCAAGAAATATAAAATTTTGTAGTAGTTCAGAGCATAAATGACTTCCATGTAAATCCCACAGGTCTGGAATTTTTCAAGATTGTCTAGTTATTTATTTTTCAGAACAAGGGAAATATATTCTAGAAATTAATAAATAAAGAAGGGAAGGGGAAGAGGAAGAGGAAGGGGCAGGAAAGAGGGAGGGGGAAGGGAAGGGAAGATGGAGTACATATAAGACAATGAGAAGACTTCCAGTTCCTCAGTATCACACACACACACACACACACACACACACACACACACACACACACACACACACACACACAATTATTTTCTCCTTCTTCTCCTTCATATAAATGATATCGGTTTTGGCCCTTTGTTCTCTCTTCTACAACATTCTACAACTTTCCATCTTTCAAGACCTTTTTGGGTAACAGTAATTTTATTTTCTCCTGAAAATTTGAGCTGATTGTTGTAATGAAGTGGCTTGTTCACTTACATTTGGATTTTTTCACGTGTCTGTTTCTAGTTAATTTTTATACCTGGTGAAGGATATGCATGCTTGACTTAGTCTTGTGAACTGTTAAGATCTAGATGTTTTTCTATGGAGTGTATTATATCTTTATTTTCTTCTTCTTCTTTTTATCATATTGCATTTTGTATTATTTCTTTTACAGACCCAGAAATGGAGATAAGGTCAGTGAGGGAAACTTTACTATCAGTCACTGCTTACTTGTAGGGATCTGAAAATACAACTCAGTGTAAAAAAACAAAGAAACAAAATCAGTTGTTGCTTTTTCTTTTTGTCTGTAAATGTACCTGAACTTTTACATTTGCCTGAACCATATATTGAACTTTCAAATGATAACTGCAAAGTGCTTAGATCCTTCTGGTATCAATCTTCCTGGATTGTTTGGTGTATGGACAGTATATCTTCACTTATTCTGAGGAAATAGAATTTAGAAAACACATTCAGGTAAACTCTTAAATTATCTGCACTAAAAAATTCTAAAGGTCACTCAGGAAATATGTAGATCTTGGGTATCTTATGTTTGACTTAACTGCAAAAGAAACTCACTCTTGGTGCTTCAGTGCAGCCAGTGTTGTGAGAATCAGAGCTGAGATACGCAGAACAAGAATTATAATATTTATCTCCATCTTTGGACGGATGCTTTGGTTATTTTTCCTTGTTGTCATATATTCACCTGTCCATATTTGATCAAAGAAAGATGGACCACATTTAAAGTCAAAATGCAGCTTTTCCCCGATTAAGTCAACAGTCTGAAGCCAATAAGCCTGCCGATATCCTTCCATTTCTGTCATTTTCCTGACTTTTTATTCCCTTGTTTAACTTTTAAACTCTTACTTTAATTAAATTACCTCCCTCCAAAGCTATTTACTTTCATTCACAGTGTTAAATCATATTAATCCCTTTGCATACAGCTGCATATCATGCTACTCCAGAAGCCACCTTTCTCAGATTACTCAAGGCCACTAATTCACCTATTTCTGAATGTTGTGAAATCAACTCAAATGGCAGTGAAGGTATTTTGAGTATAGTTGCTGCCTAGCTGTGATGGCATTCATTTCTGTAGCAAAAACTAGACAAGCAGGCAGTTTGAAATATTTTTCTATAGAGATTATTATAAAATACATGATTTATTTAAAGAATTGAAGAAATGTTGATTTTGTGCTTGTTGCAAGCACCTCTCTGATGAATTTAAGTAGCTTTAGCAGTACTTTTTTATGTAAGTCGAAATTATTTTAAAAAAATCTGTTCATGATTTTTGGACTAATATTACACTTCAATTTTCTGTGCTCCAGTAATTTTTATTTTTACCTAAAACATTACTTTTGTTTTTTGTTTCCTATAAATTTATTGGGCTTTAATTTTTCTCATGTAAAGTAATTCTTTTCAGCTTATGAACTGATCTTTGCAAACATCTATGAAGTTACTTGTTATAAAATAACTTTTGTTATAAAAGGTTTACACAAAACAAACAAACAAAAAAAGAAATTCAAACCAAACCAATGCATTGCTCCAAAGCCTGTTCTTAAGATCCCAAACTTTGGAAGTACACTTGGTCTCCTGCATTTTATGTTTTCCTTTTTCTTTCTTTTTTTTTTTTTTCTTTCTTTCTTTCTTTTTAACCTGTTAAATCTTGGCAATGTCTCTATAAGCATTCTGCACCTGAACTCCTGGCAGGCAATAAACCTCATGTTATGATCTGGTTATAGAAATTATTAGAGAGAGATGACCATGCCCAAATTAAGGTGCAAATGGGACCATATGCCCAAGTCAATAGTACAGATTTTTATTAAACTCTAAATGTGAGGTAGAGAGGACATAGAAAGAAATAGGTAAAACAGAGAGGGTTGAAGAGTAAAAGGGATGGTCTTCAGTGAGCAGGTGCTTCTTTGCACAGTGGACAGAAATCTTGCAGTGATTTTAACAATGTTTAACCCAATAACAACTTCAGTCTCTCACACCTCCTAAGACAGATAATAAAGTGGACAGATGGATGTCTCTGTCCACTGTCTTCCACTGTTTCCTGTTTGTGCTGACAAGTGGATTAGGCTCAAGCAGCTATGTTGCTGCACTGAGATTTGTTCCTTTTCAGCTAATCCCAATGGCCTAGACCTGTTTTGTTAATGCACACCTGGAAGTGAAGAAGGACTCTTCCTCGTCATGCCAATTTTGGGATTGTCCATCCCAGATAAGTGTTTGAATGCAGCCTCTAACTGTTCCTTCCTGTATGCAATATGGTTCTCAGGGTTTTTGTCCTCTCCAAGGCCCGCTGCAAAGACTCTTTTCATCTTCTGTTTTCTCTGTATGATATTAAAACATATGCTTGCTTGCCCTCCTTGCTCGTTCACCCAATGACTCAGCATGTGGGCAGAGGCATACCCCTTCTGGGGCTACATCTGGATTAGGTCTGCAGCAAAGCAGGAGTGGTTACTCCAATTGGTACCTGGTATTGTATCTGTGAATTATTATCACTTTCACACAGTGCCAAGGCAGACCAGAGATCCCATGAACCCAGAGGTCCCATGAATTCTTAGAGCTTTTGGTTGACTTTACAGCCCCTCTGACCCTTACTGCCAAATTACTACAGCATTCTCACTGCTGCTGCTGCTCAATGAGAGGTGTGCAGGTACCTCCCCTCACTGCTGCAGAAGACCCCGTCTTCTACCAGTAAGAAAAAAGCTGAAATGAGTCAAAGGTATATGTACTTATTAATGAGAAAGCAGCAGAGACATGTCTTCCTTTTCTGTATTCAACAAATACAAATTACTGTTTCTCAGTTACTGTTACAGAAACATGCTAGTCAGCTCAATCTTTTCAATTTTCAATCCTTTGAAAGTATTAATCTCAATTTTGCTCCAATGCCAGTTCCTGAAAGCTTCATGACTGGAAAAAAAAAGTGTACAGACCAATCAGACAATGTAGTTGGAGTCCCATACTGAATGCCCAAATTCCTCCAGAATTAACTACCTATTAGCTATTCACAGTTCCCAAGCAGTTCTTGTATTAGAGCTTGTCTGTATATTGCTTTAAATATGTTTTTGCAGTAAGATACTACCGCCAGCAATCCTTGAGCCTTATTAATATGCTACAGTTTTAGTACTAATAAAAAATTTTATTCTGTAAACTGTTTGAGTGAGTCCTTCACAGGTGCTGGCAGTTGCCGTCAGCTGGTAACACACCTGAATAAAGTGGGAAGACCAGGTGAGGGTTCTCCCTTTACGTTGTTGGCTTAGCTCCCTGAAAAAGGCAGTCATATTGCCCTCTGTTCCAGCAGGCCTGTTCAGTGAAGGGTCCCCATAATGAAATGCTGACAGACTGGTTGGACACAAGGGTCTTAGCTTTCTGAGGCACTGACAGATAAATACATCACTAAGGGTTGAGAAAATCTCCCCACACTAAGGTTTGAGGAAATCTTGCCTTTTCACATGACATTATTCAGTATTCATCATTGTCAGAAGGTATATTAGAAATACTGTAGCTTTTAAATGAGTGTCAATATTTTATTTACATATTTCCTCTGATGTGTTGGATTTTGTTTGGATTTTAACAATAATTGTGTAGCTGCCTGAAGAATATTTTTTATTATGTCAGAATACAAGACTATGTATCTGATGCAAGTTAAGACAGATGCTATTTTGCATCTCAGAAATCAGTATTAAATGTAGTTTGTTTTGTTTAACATGGAAGCAGGCCAGTGTAAAACAGTACATTGTTGTGCTTAAGTGCCAAAACAAATCTTATCGTCAACATAAGGTTACTTTTTAAAAATCAGCAGTGCTGATGGAGGAACCTCTTGTTACTAATGGAAAATGTATGGCTTTTCATAGACCATTCCTAACTTTTCCTTGGTTTCCAAAACATCTGAAGAATCCCTTGCAATTCTTGCAATGTAAAATCATCACCATCATCACAATCACATTCAAAAGAAGAAAGGTGTAGTTATAAGATACTGTTTCAAGTTTCAGAGTCCTTTATCTTACAACCAATCACACAAATTAGTGCAAATCAGTTCTGCTCAAGACTTCACAGAGCATTTAGATCTATTTTCTTTCACAAATATTTTGTTTGATTCTAGTAGAGTAGGAGTATGTTTTGCATTCTTGCCTAAATACAGTGATCAGTTTCTAGCAGTTACTTTTACA
Source organism: Scytalopus superciliaris (assembly GCA_013400415.1). Taxonomy (NCBI): domain Eukaryota; kingdom Metazoa; phylum Chordata; class Aves; order Passeriformes; family Rhinocryptidae; genus Scytalopus; species Scytalopus superciliaris. The sequence goes on from VXBX01000469.1 coordinate 71,620, forward strand.
ATCTACTCTATTAGTACAATACAGGCTTTTGTTATATTCAGTAGCTGGAAAAAGGTTACCTGTCTGAACTTTTTTTTTTTTCCACTCAAGGCTGACCAAAGAATAAAGAAAGGTCTCTATCATCTAGAATTAGGCCAGTAACTTAAACTCACAGATTCAACTATCTACTTTGTATTCAGGAAGTAGGGAAAAATATCTCTGAATACTTGGCTGTGTAGGATTTTTTAAATTGTGTTGTGAATGTGTTCTGAATTGTTCACTTTTAATTTTACAGTAAGTTACATCAATACCTTGTACATTTGTTGTTCTGGCCATAATCCTACAAGATGGTGGTCTTCATTCCTGGCATCAGGCAGGATGTTTCAGCACCCTTGGAGTACCCAGAATACCAATTATCTTGAATTACTAAACAGTTCACCTGATACCCCTCTGTTATACAGTGAACATAATTTCATTTTCTTTTATAAAACTAGAAGTTAAAATTGCAACTCATTCCCTACTAGACCTTTTCTACTTTGAATCTTTCATTTGTTCATTTAATTCCTAAGTGACATACTATATTTTGTCAAGTGAGTCGCATCATAGTTTGTTACATCACTTTACAATAGTTAATGCATTTTGGCAGGTGTAACCCTTTGGGCCCATCAGTCACTGAATTATGTTCCTTATAAACTTCTTTATTATTCATGTTATGCCTCTTCGTGTAAAGAATGCAAAATTGTATGTGGCCAAAAAGTATGCACACTGAAAAGAGGACAGAAGTGACACAAAAACTTCTGGAGTAATTGAAGAGGTTTTTCCAAAGGAGAATTAAGTTCCACAATAAAATTGTTAAAATTTTCAAAGTTCCTGTGATTATTGTTTGCTATGATATTTGAAATACTTATTTGAATGAACAAATTATATTTTGAACAATTTAGATTTGACATATTGGTATTGAATATTTCAAGTGAAATTTTAAAATGAAAGCATGGCTTCATACATAGAGGGAATCAAAGTCAGAGACGTATTCTTTCCCTTAATGTTAAAGATGATGCATAAAATTAATCTATCTTCACACATATACTGAGAAAATAGTTGTTTTTAAATGAGTGCCATCAAGATTTTAACTGTTGCTTGCCACACGAAACAAATTATGAAAGAGTTCTTCAGAATTTTAATGCTTTTATAAAAAGTTTTGGTATATTTCACAAGTTCTCAGGAACAGGAAGAAAGTTAAAATTATATTAGCATTCTAAAGATGGATGATGGTGATCAGAATCACATTAATAGAATGACTGATAGCAGTGGGTTGACCCCAGCCAGCAACTATGCACTCACCAGCTACTCACTCACTCTTGCCCAGGAGGATGGTGGAGAGAATAAGGGCAAAAGCAAGAAGAGCTTCTGAACCAAGACAAAATTTAATAAGTGAAGGGTAAAAAAAGTGAAAAAAAATTGCTACAAAGGTCATCCCTCACCAACTCCTTCCAACAGACTGCTGCCCAGCCAGTCGCCAAACACAGACTACTCTGGAAAAACTACAACCCCTCCTAGCTGAGTATGATGTCATATGATATGGAATATCTCTTTAGTCATTTTGGATTAGCTGTCCTGTCTTTATACTCTCCAAATCTTTTGTCTACTCCCAGCCTATTCACTCTACAGGCAGAGTGAAAAATAGAAAAGTTCTTGATCTTATGCAAGCATTGTTCAGTAAGAGTTAAGACACTGGTATTATAAAAATAGATCTAATAACCATCAACAAATGGGCTTCTATGAAAAAACTGTGTCTTTTCCAACCAGACCCCGTCCATTTATACAGCATTCAATCAACATGAAATAATAAAACATAATGCTGTGTAATACAGTCCTATCAAACATAGTAATCAACATCTGAAAAAGTGCCTCAGGAGACAACACACCTTTCTCATAAAAACATCAGGTACCTTCAGTTTGAAGTCGGGGTAACTAAAGAAGGATACTGACAAAGACCTATATGTAGCAGCATAGTTTTGTATATCCAGATAAACATAAAATCGTACAAGAGGGAACAAGAATACTAATGACTGATGAATGTGCAACAGATAATTGCCCAAAAGCAAATGACCTATTTGAACCATATACTAGATGGGACTTAACTAATCTTTCTCTATTTAAACAGGTGAAAATGAAGTAAGCAAATACTTTGTAAGGTCACTGATGTGGATTCACCTGAATAGGTTTTAAAAAGAAATACAGGATGCTTGATCAAAAGAATGAAATGTTCACTCTTTTTTACCTGATTATAGAGAAGATAAAGGAAAGTTCTGCTTGTGGACTAGAGCTGCCAGCAATATTCCAAGTAACTGATTATAAGAGTGGTTATATATGTGTGGTTATATATCATTAAACTTGTGCCAAATGTCAACATTAATATTTTATGTTATTAACATCTTGAAATTTTAAGTGCATCACAATTTTAAAATAATCTTCTACATAGAAGTGCAAATAGACAAAATTTCAACCAGTTCAGACCTGATTTGGGATTAAAATGCTGACTAAAGAATCTTTCAGTAGGGTTTGCAAGACTGTAAACAAATATTTGTATTCACTATGACATACTAGCACAGGCAGAATAATGTGGAGGCTATGCCACAATCATTGTTGGGTGCAGTCTTGAAGCATATACTACAGCACAACATCTTTTAAATTTTGCGTGTGTCTAGGGAGCAAATATTTGGCTAGGCCTGTGCTCTGCAGTAGAAAATTACTATAATTTCTAAAGCACACTATTTCTCTAGATACTGCAATTAACATTTCCTATTTTTGAGAGTTGTTTTTTCACAGTAAATGATGCAGTGTAGTATGATTAGCTCAGACTGACACAGTATATCTGTTTACAATCTGACAGCTGCAAAGAGATATGCAAAGTAATGAATTTTTGTAAAATATGGCTTTGTGGGCACCTGGCAACAAATCAAGTTTAACTCACTACAGTCCAAGTGTTTTCATTACTGATGTTGCACTAGTCTGGGCCACAGCTTTCACACAGCTAAGCTTTAAAATTCAATGTAGCCAAGAGCCCCTAAAAGTAAAGGAAGAACAAGGTCAAACAGCTTTTAGAGAGAACTTTTTATTGTGGTGTTTTTTGTTTTGATTCTTTTTTTGGAATGCAACCATCAGGATCAGCTGAAAAATTACAAAATGATTGTGCTAATTTATGTCAAGCTGCTGTCTGTAAGGAGACACTTAAATACAAAACTTGCTTTTCTGTCCCACTAAGTTTTAAAATGTTTTTAATACAAGAAGTGGAATCTTTCTCTTGATATCTCACTTTCCTTTTCTTATAGTTACAGTTAAATATAATTATGTAGAAATTTCTAATAGTTCTTTCTAACCTCATACTAAAGGTTAAAAATGTGGAAAGGCTAAGTCATTGCATATTACTTGAGTCAAACTGACCAAATTTCTTGAAATAGAAATCTTCCTTATTGATTTGACTTATTTTGATATTCACATAGCTTTGTACAAATGAATTGACTGTATAATTTTTCTAATGTTAATGTACTGTTTTCTCTTTTAACCTTAGCCTAGATTTAAAAAAATCCAATTCTTCCACCAATTTTCTCAAAAATGTTCTTTAACCTTCAGTTGTTTCTGATTCTCCTTGAAGAGTACTTTCTTCTATTATGCTTATGAAAAAAATAATACATTACCATATTTGCTTCATTGTCTTAAAGTCAGAGCAATCACTTCACTTATTCATATCTATATCTGCAGCCATTATCTGATATAAAAAAGGTAAAAATATGGTAGCTAAATGGATATGAAAAAAAAGTCACTTCAAATAAAATCTCAACATAGACTACAGAATTATCATAGATAAAGAGTACTATAAAATATAATAATTAAGGAGCTCTCATAGTTGCACAGTTGAAAATCTGAAGATTTGAATGACTGCTGTGCACCTCCTCTAACACAATGTCAGATTTAAGATTAAAACCATTTCAGGTGAATATTCAAATAACAGCTACCACCGAAACAGTTGTATCAGATATAATCTAATCCAGTTCTCAGAAATTTATGTAAGTGAAAAGAGCAACCAAGGTGTAAATTGAAATCATTCTAAAGTTGTCCTTTCAAAATACAATATTACCTTTACTTTCTTAAATCAAGTTATCACCTCAAGCAGTTTTCACATTTATTTCCTTACAAGCTATGGGAGGTTGAAAGGGCAAATGTGGGTAAAACAAAAGTTTCTCATGCTATTTCTGCCAGACCATAAAAGCTTCTCTGAACTGTCATGAAGATACAAATAGCACCACTTAGGCTTTCTTGACAAGTCTTACTTAAAAAAAAAAAAAAAGAAAATATTTACTTTATGGTCACAGATATTGTTTTTACACGTTGTAATCTCACACTGAAGATATAATGTGAAACGAACAAGAAATCAGATTTGTTGACTGTCCTGGTTACAGAGAAGCAGTGGAGCTTAACGCCACGTGGGCGTGATTACATTGTTATTCTATGCCACCTACAACATTGCTGGCAGGTGTAGTTTTGGAGGGAAAAAAGGGTGAGTGCATCCCTGGAAGTGAGCCACTTTGCCTCCCTCTCACCAGCAGGAAGGTTGTTCAGATCAGCCCTAAAAGAACCCGTCCTCTGCCGTTGCTATCTGTCCAAGATGTGGTGCTGAAAAGTGGCACTAGTGTGGAAAGTGTGCTGTAAAACTGAGTGGCAGAGGCAGACTTAGTCTGAGCCAAGCCAAAATGAATCAGAGTCAGGTGGAGCAGGGCAGAGTGGTCAAAAGCAGCAGCACTGGTAGCAGTCACACGGAATCATGTCAAGAATCTGAGGTGGTGACATGGTGACAGATAATCCAGCTTTCAGGTTTTGTCCATTGTTGTTTTCTGTTGCCCTGGGCTTGGGGATGGGACAGGGAGCCGGCTGTGGGGAGCACCTGCCATCTTGTTTTTGTCTGGGGAAACCACATGGCACTGAGTGTAAGAACGAACACCATCTTGCTTTTGTCCCAGCAGTCAAACGGAACTAAGTCAAGGTGGTGAATGCCTTCTGTGTGTCAAGTACCTTCTCTTTTTGCATATTTTTGGTATTACTATTGCTGCTGTTACTGTGCGTTTCTTATTCCATTGTTGTTTTCTTTCAGTAGATTCTTATCTCAACCCCTAGCCCCTACCTTGTCCCTTTCTTACCTGAAGGGGGAGAGGGGAAGGGGAGTGGCTTATTTGGAGTTTCATTTCCAGCTGGCATTAAACTGTCACATTAGCTTATCTTGATTCCAAGCACATGATAATATGTTTTAAAAACACAATTTTGTTTAGTAGGAGAACATGAGCATTTAATCATACTGAGGAAAGGGGTGAAAAATAAACTAAAAAAATGGGAACTGTGTTTATACACATTTATTTGAACCTAATGTTACATTATAACTTCTATTCTGATCTTCTGTCACACTATAATGTGAAATTTAGTTCTTTTATTTCCCTTCCCATTTCTTTTAGTGGTATATCTTCCTTTGGCAAACAAAACAGGATTTGCTTGGTCTATTTTCTCAACTCTGCCAGAAAGAAAGATTCCTCTCATTTCAATTAGGTTTGGTTGTATTGTGGTGGCTTTTTGTTTTTGTTTTTGTTTTTTTTTGGGGGGGGGACACACCACAGTAGATTTTAATATAGTTTTATATAGTTTTATAGTCTTTTACATTTGAAAAATAGTTTGTAACCCCTGTACCAAATACTTAGCCTAGATTTTAACCTCTGTGTCACATTTTTGAGGCCTGTTTTTGTGCTAAGAGGGAGATATTAGGCTGTATTCAGATAGCTATTAGAACACATTATAGTCAAAATACAATATTGTTTAGTCGTAGTATAAAGAGGGGGTTAGAGGTACTGGAAGAACTCCAGATAGAAGACATAATGCGATGAAGATGAGGCTGGGGGGAGGAAAAGGTGGTCCTTGGGACCACTGACTCAATTCCAGAGGGGTGTTTCAGGGGGGTGGTTTGAGATAGTTTGTAGAATAGGTCAATTAGACATTGGAGATGTGTCTTAGATAGGATAATTAAGTAGGGTCATAAATTTGTAGATTCTGTATGCCGGGGCACGCGCATTATGGATTGCTAAAGCTTTGGCTGAACTTCTAGTAAAAGACCTTTTTCTGCCTTAACCCTGTTGTGGAGGTTTTCTTCCTAGGAATTCCAGGCAACAGGGGGATGTTTTTGCCTTTTTTTTTTTTCCAGGTATATCTATTTAGATTTAATATGTTGCACTTTTTAGACAACCATTCTTTTCTAACATGCCTGTCTTCTCAGAGTGTTTCATATGCCATCAGCTTCTGCCTGCATTTCTTCAGGCATACTTCATTTATGCTGAAAGATTGTCTCAAGCATACAGACATTAAAAATCTCATAACATCATCTTAGTGGCAGTTCCCATTAACTCAACAGCTGTACAGTTTTCTATAATGACATCACCACTATTTTAGTAGAGATTTGGTAAAAAGAAGACTACCTTAACTTAAATAGACATCAGCATACAATAACTGTATCATTTAACCCTAGTATATGTAATTCTTGTAAAGAAATAATAAGTTTAGGGAAGGTGAACAACCATTAAAACTCATATGCTTAGATGTGTAAAATAGATCTAGAAGTAAAGCTCCATATTAAGAAACTATGAGACTCTAGTCTAGTTTCAAAGCAATTTTCAGATGCAGAAGTGTACTTTAAAGTACATTGCTTTTAAATTAAACTCTTTTTAAAGTAAAAACTTTAACAGTACTGGGAAAAATAAATAATTTCTCCAGATAATATATAAGCCTCTGCAGAATTAGAATAGTCAATATTACATAGACATAAGAACTTACAAATTGGATCACAATTTTCTGTTCAGTTAAGAATTCTGACTGAAGAATGACCAGTGTTTAAAGTAAAAATTTGAGGAAGAAGGTGAGGAAAAAAATGATCCTTTCTTTGTTATTTTCTCTAAGCTTCTGAGAGTCAGTATGCCGCATAATTCCAGAGGTCATGTAGGTCATTGCTTTTGACACTACCAATTTCCTTCATTAATTTCTTGATGCCTTCTTTAACCTTTTTATACTTAATTACTTCTTGTTATAATGTTACAATTATTCACCCAAGTCCTTTTCATGTTGTGTTGAAAAATACTGTCTTTTGTTTTAATCTTGCTACTTGGCAATTTCCTATTGGGCTCACTGGGAGTTTCTTCCCAGGCTTTTCATTCCTATTCTTTATTATATAGCTTTCTACCTATAAAATACTTGTCACTGTCTCATTTAATCTCTTCCTACAACGAAGCTGTTCCATATCTTTGATCATCTCATTATTCCTCTTTTTAATTTCTTAGTTATTTTATGTACTTCTTGAAATAAAATATGTTAAACACAGCTTTTAAGATACACTTTAAATTTCGGTAATAATATCTACTGCTAGGAGTACAGGAAAGTGCACTTTGAAAACAAAAAGCATGGTTATTTTCCTCTTTTATCTTGTTTCACAAAGGTGCTACTGCAGTGAGTCACAACAGTTGTTCCTTGTTTACAGAACTGCTAAGGAAGAATCATAGCCACAAAACTTGCTTTAACAATGTTTATTTGCAGTACCTTCAGCTTATTCTTTTTTAGATGCCCACCATTTTTCTGCTGAAAAGAGCAGCATGCATCCTTCAAAGCTGAGGAATGTTATAGAACAAGCTGTGACATCTCTTCCATTGAAAATATCCATTGCAACTGATCTTCATGGAGTCACACACTGCAGAATTAAAAGTGGTATTTAGGATTTTTATTAAATAAATAAATAAAAGGCCTTTGGAATTTGTGGGTTAAAAGTAGTTCCAGGGCCAAGTTCATGGACTTCAAATGTTAAAAATATATGCTCTTCACTGACTATGTAAGTAAAGAGCCTGGTGTCTATTCATATTTTGAGTATAGGCTGCTGTAATTTTAAAACTCTTCATTGTTTCCAAAATCACATTAATGTGTTCAGAATTAAATTTGCTGAACAATTGCATTAAGATAGGATAGTGCCCTACAAAACAAAAGACCACCCTGGCTTAAAAATGACCATTTGGATGTGTTTAAAAGAAAAGAGAAAAAAAAAAGAAAAGCCAGAGGGCTATGGAAAGGCATATCAAGGACTACAAAAATTTGCACAGGCATGCAAAAACTGAGCAAGAAAGGCTAAGGTTCAGCTAGAACTGAAAGTGGCCAAAGATGTTAAGTACAATATGAAAGGATCCTTCATGGCAGTAAGCAGAAACACAGGGAAGACATGGACTTTCTAGGTGTCCTTACTTCCTAAAGAGCAGGAAAGAGCTACTCAACATTCATATTTCATATAAACAAAGACAGGAGAGAAAACCAAACTATTGCATCTTATCTGTGATCTCTATATCAAATTATGTGAGGAAGATATAAATAAGGATAGTATTATGCACTTGGAAATAAATTTATGCCTTAATATTTCAGTTCACTAAGGCTTATTAAACTTAAGCATTTTCAAAATTCAAGCAAGAAAGACTCAAATTATTTAAATTTTGCAGAACTTATTTCTGTCCATTTTGTAGGAAATATTCAAGGGATTCTGTTCTCATTGAAAGATTTGCATGTTGAATGTCAAATATCAAATATAGAGTATCTCTATAATATGTTATTTAGCAAACACTTGAAAAACTTTTTCTGAAAATAATATAACCAATGTTTCAGTGGTTTGCAGACCTTTCAAGGTATGTGTGAAACAGTTGAAAATGGCTGAATTTCTCTCCAAACTGGCATCAATGAAAGGACTCTCTTACTTTAAACTTTATTGAAAAATGCAGTTTAGGTTAAACATCTTGCATAGTAATATGTGTCTGCTGTTACACAGCAAACACCAATCAATAATAGTGCATCTGAATTTTCTGTAAAAATAAAATATTCATCTATTCCTGACTCTACACATTCATTTTCTCATATTTCATTAAAGAAAGTAATGAAATTTTTCCCCCAGAAATTGCTTCCATGATATTACTAACTTACAGAACTTGCTGTCTCAAAACGCAATGGTGTATATACTAACCTATTTTATCTTTTACTCACATTCTGAATGTCAACAATAAAATATTTTGTTGTGATTATTCGTTGTATTTTTCAATTTTTTTCAAGTGTGCTTCTGTTGCACTGCTGGTGGTCAAATTTTGAAAAGAACAGAAATGCATAAGAATGGAGCAACATAAGAATTAAAAATTCTCTACCTAAACGTCGGTCACGTTTTCTTTATAGATAGAGCACATTTGCTCTTTTCAAAGTCATGTTTCAACAATAGTATCCCCAGGTAGCCACCTTCATTCCCAATTTCTGCTGATTTTTTTCATCTTGTCAAAAACGGCACATGGCAGTCATATTTGTAGATCAATATAAAATACTGTGAAGCTGATGACTTTGCTTATTTTTAAGATTGTAGCTCCCATTGAATGAGTAATGAGAACGACTGGGCAAGAAAGTGAAAATAACTGAGACTGGATTTTTCAGAGTAGCTTTGCATCAGGCCAGAGGTATAAAAGGGAGACTTAGAAAAGTGACTCGGCATATATTTTGAGTAAAAAAATTACCAAAACGCTTACTCTTCACCCACATTCTGTTCAACTCTCTTCCAGATTTAAATCTTTCTGTTTTCCCTCTTGAAGCTGTGTTACTATTTTTTAAGTCTTCTCTGCCATATATTTCCACTTCTTCAAATGTAATAGTTTTTATTCTGTAAATCCCTTTCCTCATAATGCATGTCTTCTTTACAGGCTCCTCTGGAGCCCTTTGTTTTCTCTTTTACCCTCTCATTTTCACTGTTGCCCTGGTGCTTTCTTGTCTTTTTCCACTCCTTTCTCTGGTACTACATGCACTGCTATTGACTTTTGATGTTGTCATCTCATTTCACCATTTGGTCTCTGTTCACCTATGATAAAGACTCAAAATACAGAGAAGGCTCCTCACTGATTACTCAGAAAACAGGGAAAGCAGTATCTTCATGCTGGCAGAGCTAAAAACATAAAGCTGAAAAGTTCACTGCTGCCTCAGTGAGCTGTTAGAGGAAGCACTCACTTTATACCCCTTTCCAGCTTTGGTTGCATCTTTTCTCCTCAATCTGTTCCAACAGTAAGCTGCCTTTTAGAGGTAGCAGCAATCACAGTAGTAGGTGGTGTATGTTATGAATTGATTAGAAGTATATGTATTCAGGTCAGTTTAATGTGGTCACTTAATTTACTGGATTGCAGTGTCGAAAAAAATTGAAGGTTGCTAAAAATAAACTTATATTTATTTGGCACTCGTTATATACCTGTCTTCCTGCATGGACATGTATTGTAAGCATAATCTTGGAGAGCACAGACATTACATTTGGTCTAATGAAATCTGACTGACATGGAAAAGATTGTCATTCAGTAGCTGTCCTCCATGTTTCAAATTTGAAGACTTTAATATAGCTCTGAAAAGAAGACAGAAAATCTGTAGAAATTCAGCTGTTATATGTTATCATTATATTGATGATCTCCCTTGAATAAGTGCACTAGTGTCTGCTCTATTAGTCTATAATCCACTGAACTGGAAGTGTTTTGGGAAGTGTCTTCTGATGTTGAGAAGATAGATATCTTGTAACGAATAGCTATCACATGTAGCAAAAAAAAAAAAAANAACAAAGACAAACCCAACCAAACAGAAAAGATTATAGGCTACATATGGTTATAGCAACAATAAAAACAACCACGTGATGATGCAGTGGTTGGTTAAACACAGTCCTGCATTTCAAAAACTAGCTTTTTTTGAACATGTGAACATTTTCCTGAGTATGATAATAATGCCTGAACTTCCTTCATGCAACCATTATCTAATATACTTCCTTCCTCTTTCAAACACACTGAACAAGGGCTTTATAACCAAAAATTAGCACATGAAATTTTTTTATAGTTTGAAATATATTAATTTCATTTTTTAAATTAAATATTCTTGCAATGTTACAGATAGTTTATCCAACATTTTCAAACTGCAATGATAATGCAGTTTACTACAATACACTGTAAGAGTGAATCAAACCAAAATTTGTCCTTTCACTGACTGGCTCCAGCGTTGGTCAGCAGAGAGTGACAACGCTCCTTGTTCTTTGCTCTTCCTAGTTACGGTATGTGGACTGCAGACAGACTGTATTTCTCAGCTGTTTTCCCTTACCTCTGCATCCTTCCACCCAAGGAGAAAGAAAAGCAGAAATCCTCCCCAGATGCTGTCACTGCACCACTATCACCTCTCCATGACTTCTGCCACTGCAGATACCACTGTCAGTACTAGTCACATGGAAACAGAGCTGTCACACCCACAGGGGAAAGTGGCTCTGGGGATGTGGCTGCTTGTGATGTTCTGTGAGCCCCCCCCATTTTCTGGTTGTGAAATAGCCACCAGTGGTAGTGTTGATAGCTGCCTCTGTCTTACACATAACAAAACGATCGTTAAGGGCCATTAATCTTGCTCAACAGCTAAGGACTAGTGGAGCATGTGTCAAACAAAACTGCAGCTGGTTTGTCAGTAAGACTCCAAGTCAACCATAAGACTCCATAAACAGTGGACAGTCCAGGGTGTGCTGAGTTCCCCTGCGCAGCAACAGGCTGCATGCCAGGATCTCCCTTTGAGTGGAGATGCCTCTCAAGGCCACTCCTCAAGGCTGAGAGAATCCTTGTTGTGTCAGATACTTGGTAAGTGAATTGAGAATAAGCACATTGAAACACTGAAATCTTAGCTAAGTGATATAAAGGTCTGATTGTGCATATATAATCCTTTAGACATGAACCATTGACCAAACCCAGGACTAAGTGTGAATCCAGCCACACCTAAATTCCCCTCAGAAAGTCTAGAAAGCAAGGAGGTCCTTTCTGAACCTCATGAGTCCACAGGAAGATTTCCGTGGCAGTTTTGTCTGACCCTATTCTCTGTGCAGTAAATAATCAAGTGTACCTTGCCATCAAGTCATATTAAACCACTGTCTTATTTACTATCATATTTACTGCAGCCTGTAAGAAGGAAACATGTTGAAAAAGCTCATAAAGGACTGTATCACACAGACGAAACTCCACAGTGGAGCAGAGAAAGGGCATGAGGATGAAGGAGCACTAGAAGCAAAGAGCTATGAATTAACTGTAACTCACATTCCTCATTCCTTTATGTTACTCATGGAGGGAGGTAGAAGACTTGACAGTGAAGTGCCTGGGAAGAAGGGCAATGGGAAGATGCTCATAGATTTGTTCTTATTTCTTTTTAGCCTATTGTGTTATTAATTGGCAATAGGCTAAATTAATTTAAAGGTTAAATCTATTTCCCTAAGTCAAGTCTGTTTTTCCAGGGACAGTAATTGCTGAGTGATCTTACTCATTCAGAAACTTTTTGCTATATTTTCTTCTACTGTCCTGTTGAGGAGGAGGAGGAGTGATAGAGTGTCACCTGATTGCCAGCCAAGGTCAATGCATTACATACTACATACATGGATATTAAACAATTTAAGAAAGTGTACCCATGATCTTGTTGCAAAAATTCTTACCTCCATCCTAGTGTTTAAGGTGAGAGAAATGTTATAACGGTTTTAATACAGTCTTAATTTTGTAAGACATTTCCCAGTTTGTGGACAGTATAGCTCCATCTGTCAAATAACTACATGCATGCATGGCATCTGAAGAATATGAATAAAAACTTTTAATGCAGCCAAGATTATAAACATAATCACTCCCAAAAGACAAATTTGTAGTTTTGGCTTCATGTGAGCAAGTAAAATTAAGATAAAACAGAAGGTGAAGTGAACAAAGAGATTTAAATTTTTGAAACGAAACAGCTAATAAATCTGTTTTCTTCCCCCTTGCTTGTACAGTAAATCTTCTGAGTACAACATTTTCTTTTAGGTACTTCCTGAAGAACAAAGTAAACTAGGTAGTACAAAATGTTTTACACAGATTGTAGGAGAATAATTTACTGAAAATTTTGGTTGTGTTTTATCACATAAGAGGCAACTGATTTTCATACCTTGATAAATCTCAAATCAAATACAGTATTCAGAATGCTGCCTTTTTATGATAGCAATTTATTATTTGTTAAAGGAAAATTGCTCTGTTGCACTCTGTTATTTATTGTATAAAAAATGCACACTGAATTGTATTATAAGACTAGTAGTTGAGAAATTAAATCTTAAACTTAAATCTGACCCTTTGAACAAGCATCTTTTTTTTCTTTTCAAGGTTCCATTTTAGAAGTTCAGATCAATCTAATTTCCATCTTGTAAGATAACAATTATGATACTTAGCAAATGTATATTATTTTTCATCTTACATCAGTAATTAATCCTACCAGTGTTCTGTTACAGAATTTTAAGCATTATTACCAACATTTTATTAGTGAAGCTAACAATTACTTATACAGATGAGGCTTTATTTTATTTCTGAGTACTCTTGTATTCTTTACTGTCAAATTTATGTAGCTTGTAGTACCATTCCTATGATCAAGACAGGCATGCAACAAATGTGAGAGAAAATAAAGAGAGGCATCTTAAATACGTTAATGGCAGTAGACAGTGTAGAAATAACATTGGCCTGTTACAGGATGAGGATGGTCACCTCACAAACAGGGACAGAGACAAGGCAGAGGTATTTAATGTATTTTTTGCCTCTGTCTTCAACACAGATTACAGACCAAGTGGGTCTCAGCGCCCTGAGCTGAAGGACCATGACTGCAAGTATGATTAACTCCCAGTCAACCCTGAAACTGTGTTGGATCTGCTGCTCCAGATGGATCCCTACAAATCTATCGGGCCCGATGGGATTCATCTCAGAATCTTCAAAGAGCTAGATGATCTCATCACAAAGCTTCTCTCAATGATTCTTGGGTGGTCTTAGGAATCTGGAGAGGTTCCAGCTGACTGGAATCTGGCAAATGTTGCCCCAGTTTTCAAGAAAGGCAAAAGAAGGAGGACCCTGGAAAGTACAGGCCTGTCAGTCTCACTTCTGTGTGGGGTAAAGTTATGGAGAAGGTTATTTGGGGAGGTACTGAAAAACACCTAAAAGACAACACAGTCGTTGGTCACAGCCAGCATGAGAGGAAAGTCATGTTTATCAAACCTGATTTTACCTGACAAGGTAACTCACCTAGCTGATCTAGGGAAGCCAGTTGATGTCATCTTTTTGGATTTCAGTAAAGCTTTTGATACTGTCTCTCACAGGATCCTTCTGGACAAATTGTCCAGCACACAGCTGGATAAACACATCAAGTGCTGGCTGAGCAGTTGGTTCAGGGATCAAGCACAGAGGTTAATAGTGAATGGGGTAATATCAGACTGGTGACCTGTCACTAGTGGGGTTCCATAGGGCTCCACCTTGGGCCCTGTGCTCTTCAGCATCTTCATAAATGACTTGGATGCCGGACTGGAAGGGATACTAAGCAAGTTTGCAGATGACATAAAACTGGGAGGAGCTGTTGACTCCCTCAAAAGCAGAGGGGGCCTACAGGGAGACCTTGACAAATTAGAGGGCTGGGCAATCACCAACCATATGAAGTTCAACAAGGGAAAGTGCCAGATTCTGCACCTGGGATGGGACAACCCTGGACGTTTGTACAGACTTGGGAATGAAATGCTGGAAAGTAGTGCCATGGAAAGGGACTTGGGGGTCCTGGTTGATGGCAATTGAATATGAGTCAGCAGTGCCCTGGCAGCCAGGAGGGCCAACCATGTCATGGGGGGCATCAGGCAAAGCATTGCAAGCCGGGCAAGGGAGGGAACTGTCCTGCTCTGCTCTGCACTGGGATGGCCTCACCTTGAATATTGTGTGCAGTTTTGGGCACTGCAATATAAGAAAGTTATTAAGCTATGAGAGAGTGTCCAAAGGATGGCAACAGAGATGGTGAAGGGCATAAGAATAAGCTGTATGAGGAGCAGCTAAGGTTGCTTGGTCTGTTCAGCCTGGAGAAGAGGAGAGGAGGAGAAAACCCATTGCAGTTACAACTTCCTCATGAGGGGAAGAGGAGGGGCAGGCACTGATCTCTTCTCTGTGGTCACAGTCACAGTATCTGAGGGAATGGCCTGAAGTTGTGTAAGGGGAAGTTTAGTTTGGATATTAGAAAGAGGTTCTTCACCCAGGGAGTAGTTGGGCACTGGATTAGGCTCCTCAGGGAAGTGGCCACAGCACCAAGCCTGACAGAGTTCAAGAAGCATCTGGATGATACTCTCAGGCACATGGTGTGACTCTCAGGAGTGGTCCTGTGAAGGGTTAAGTGTCAGACTTGATGATCCTTGTGGGGCCCATCAGTTATAATCAGCAAATTATCTTGTGGTTGATGCACTTTTGGAAATCATGGGACATGAAGTTTAAGTGTTTTACCTCAGAAGAGAATTGTGAACTTCTAAGCTGTGAAGTGTTCCAGAAGAAATTTGAATGCTGTATGACGTGTGCTCACTGCTGCTGAAAATAGTTAAAGCTGATTGTTTTAAAATGAGATGTGATTTAGCCCAGGGCCCTGTAAAGTCCTATATGCATCCTTGGGGGGAAAAAAAGCCAATGAAAACCAACCAAACAGAAAACCACTGAAAACAAACAACAAACATCACACCAAAGCACAAACAACACAAACCTCACATCTTTGTTATCTCAAACTGAATCCCTAAACTCTTGAATATTGTTAGCTCTACTTCAATGCAACTGTCTTCATTAATAAAACCCTATTAATCATCATAATTTGTCTCATAAATTGTCAGAAAACTAACAGAATTTAGCTAAAATTTTCAAAGCACTTTGATGTTAATATGAGGAGCACCACATAAAATTCCAGAAGAAATAAATATTGGAGAGCATGCTTACTTACAACCACATCAAGAATTATTTTCCTTTCAAAGGTTTCTTCTGAATGACTTAGCATTTTTTTTATTAACTTTCAGTCCCAGAGAAGTATCACAAGCATATGCAATGTATTTTATGAAGCATGTGAATTTTTCCTGCTACTGTTTTTGTTCACACGATGTCTTCATCTTTGGTCCTCCTACCACTGATGTCAGTTTTTGCTATAAGGGCTACACAGAGATTTTAAAGTTATTTAGGGATAAGTTTGAAAAAAAGTAGATGGCCCTAAATCTTATAAAATTATAAAACCTCCAGCAAAACAAGCACAGATATTGCTATAATTGAATAAGGACACAGAAGAAAATCAAACAGGAAGGTAAATATTTCAGAGGGAAAAAAAAGGAAAACAACAAAGCTAGAAGTACCTATACACCTCAGCATGTCATCACAGCTGCTACCATTTTCCTTCCAGCATGTTTTCATAGTTTTTCTACTCCTTAGAAGTTTCTCTTACTCAAAATTCATATAGATAGTGTCAAGTGATAAAGATGACTCATCTCATCATGGGTATAAAGAGCCTAAAATATTTCCTTTGATAGAAGTGTTGTTTGAATTGAACTGCCATACAGTAATGTAGGGAGATAAGAAGCTAAATAAAAAATTACGTGGGTGCAAACAGTTCACAGTTACAGAATCTGAAAAATCAGCTGCATTACAGGTGGTTAAAATACATTTACTAGTCTCACACAGTTCATCTAGGTCTACTCATATCTTTGGATCTGACAATTATTAAGATACTGATTGACTGTCTCTGCATTTCTCTGAGGGGACTGAAGTTTTCAAATTTTTGTCACATTTGTCCTATCTTAAAAGACTGTATTTTCTCTCTTATTCAGGAAAGGTACTGTAGACTCAAGATTTATTTTTTTTACTCAATATAACAAATACATTTTGTTCTATTATACCCTAGGTGGGAATTTGTCCTACTACTCTGTTCTAATTCTTAATCAGCTAACCTGAAAAACTGGGAGGCAATCCATTCTGGGTTAATTAGTTTTGGATGCATTTACTCAGAATGTATACCAGAATATGCTGAAAATCAATTATCTAACAGGCAATCCCCATTGTTATCACATTTAACATAAAGAATGTATAACAGTGAGGATTTCACAGAAAAAAACAATCATTCCCTCTCTTCAAAAATGCATCTCATCCTGCAATTTAAGTAACACTGTGGGAATTTCTACTCAGTGTTTTGATGACTAGAATACACAATCAACTTGTGTGTTGGTTAATATTTCTGTCTTTAAGAACCTTGTTCTTATTTCTCCTCAATTTGCCATGTCAGAATTTAATTTAGTGCTGCCCTTGAGTATTATCTCAATTATGGAACCAAAATAACTTAAACTAACCTCATGAATGCAAATGTTTTAGACAGAAGTATTCATGACAAGGATACATAAATCCTGCAACACACAGATGTGCTGCTAAGACTATGTATGCTTTAATTTGGACCTATTGAAGACAGACAAGAGGAGGGCTACCAAGATGGTCAGAGGGCTGGAATACCTATACAGCCAGGCTGGGAGACTTGGAATTGTTCAGTCTGGAAAAGAGAAGGTTTTGGGGAGACATTAGAGGAGCCTGCCAGTACCTAAAGGGGGGTGGGGGGGTCCTACAAGAAAGCTGGAGACAGTTTTTTGACAACGGCATGTACTCATAGGACAATGGCTATGGCTGCAAATTGAAAGAGGGCAAGTTTAGATTAGATATTGGGAAGAAATTCTTTGCTTTGAGTGTGGTGAGGAGGAACAGGTTGTCCAGGGAAGCTGTGGATGCCACCTCCCTGGCAGTGTTTGAGGTCAGACTGGATGGGGCTTGGTCTAGTGGAAAATGTCCTGGCAGTGAGGTTGGAACTTGATCATCTTTAAGGTTACTTCCAACCCAAACTCTATTTACTTTATAGATATTTTATTAAAATGTGTATTGTTTTTCCAGTCACATAAGCAGAGTCAGTGTTCAACAGATGCTCTTCTAAGTCCACTTTCTTCCTTCTTTGGAAAATCAAATAAATATAAAATATACCTACTGAAGTAGGTAAGCTCTTAGAATACTTACATTTAAACATGCAGAAATTGTGGTAAGAAAACATGAATAGAGATTGATTTTTAATTTTTTCCATACGTATACCTTTTAGCATTATAAGAAATTAGAATATTCAAATTAGAATGTTCAAACCAAATCACCTCCCAGCAATTTTTTTAAACTTATTTCATATTGCGGAAAGTAAAATATTTATATGAATTAGAATTCAACTTATAGTCAAAATTATTCACAGAGCACTGATCTGGATTATTTTTTTTCTGTTATTGTGCAGTACTGTGAATACACATGCTGGTACCTGTGTGGCTGGGAGTAAGAAGGCAGAATAAACAAGAAAGGATGCAAAGGGTGGGACAGGCTTTCAGTCTTTACCATACTGTGATACACTTATCTACTGACCCACTGGTGGCTGTCTGGGACAAGAGACCCGGCAGTTAGGACCTATGTTCTTATCCATTATGGGTCATTCTTGCAATCCAGTGTGGTGCATATGACTGTAGTTAAAAGGCAATCTCAACATTTGGACAGACTAGAAGGCACACTCCATGAGATTTTCATTTTAATGATTTTTCTTTATTCCAGTACTCTTAGGCATACTAACCTTATATTATTATAGTGTATATATATGTATATATTAATAAATACATAATATATATTATAGCATATGTTATATTCTTTTCATCCACTGTATCTCAAGCAAGAATTCTGTCCAATAAACTTTTTAAAATAATTGAGGTCTGAATTTTACTGGGCCTGTGTTGTTGTGGTGNGCTATGCCTTTGTATATTGATTTAGAGTGGTCTGACAAATTCATGCAGCACACTCCTTCAAAATCTTGACACTCATATACCATTCACGTAGCTACTATAACACTCACACAGTTAGTGTACGTACCTATTGCTCAGCTACTATATATACCAACCCCAATGTGCTCAAGATCCCCAGCAGGACTGGCTGCCACATCATGGGCTTTGGTGGGCTTGGCACACTCAGCGGGCATCCCCGCAGGAGGCAACGTTATCCTCTGTGCCAGCACACACCTTTCCCTGCAGCAGGGACTGGCAGGGTTTCTGTGCTTGCTTTATGACATCTATCTCAGCATGTGTGGCCAGTACATGCCCAGATAGAGGCCTTTAGCCCCTCTAAGCTACAAAACAGTTCTAGTGTGCATCAGATGTTTCCTGTTTTCCATATCTTAGCAAGAAAAGAACCAAGTCTCGCAGGCATCAAGGTTCAGGCATGGACCTGCTGCAGTTGAAACCCAGGACTCGACATCTGTGGAAACACAAGCATATCCATGTCCCCTGCTCTCTGCAACAATAAGAAATGTCTTAAGATTACAGGATTTTCTGCATTGGGAGGCACTGTGAGGTGGCTTGGCATGTATACTGCTTTCCATAGCCGATTTTGTGGTGTTTCACCATGCATTCTCCCTTTTTGGTTTTGTTTTTTTGTTTGTTTGGTTGGTTGGTTGGTTTTTTTGTTTGTTTGGTTGGTTTTTTTTCCAAGCATACATATAAGTGTTTGATGCATGTCTTCAATAATGGCTTGGTCCACAGGGGAATGCAAAGCCTACAGCTGTCTCTAAAACTTTGTGCATCAAGGTACNGCCTACAGCTGTCTCTAAAACTTTGTGCATCAAG
>VXBX01000473.1:0-28364 GCA_013400415.1 Scytalopus superciliaris
AACCATTCTGGGATTCTCCAATGGCTGCCACAAGGTGTTTATTGAGAGCAACGTGTGGGCACTGCTGGGGTGCCCTTCCCTCTGGATAATGCCCCATTGGGATACAGGGGGCATCTCGTCTGGCAGCACCAGCCCCTGGCACCATCCAGTGTGCTCCCTAAAATCTGCAGGGTGAGATTTGAGCTTGGAAAGCCCCGAGTGTGTCCCCCATGGCCTCGGGCGGGACCTGAATGGTGGCGGCAGAGCGAGCAGAGGATGCTCCGCTTTTTGCTCCGTCCTTGCAAACAATCCCTGCATTAACCCTGCCAGTGTCTGGGCACAGGGCTGGCATTGTCTGGGGCTGCTGGGAGCGCCGTGCCAGCCTTGGCTGGGGCAGGGAACACGTGGATCCCTCAGCCCTGGCACGGGGAAAACACACCGCCCGCCGCGGACGTGACTTGGAAAGCCAAGGCTGGAGGGGCAGGAAGAACCTTGAGGGGCAGGGAAAGGGGGGAGGGCGCGGCATTCATTCCTCTCCCTAAAGGAGCTGCGAGGTGCTTTGGGGACACCAGGACAGCTTTGCAGCTCCAAAGCAGCCTGAACTTGCTTTTGTGGCCTTAACTAATGTTGGGATTTTGGGAAGAAAGAGGGGAGAGCTGGTGGGAGCAGGTCCTGCAGTGGGCAATGCATGTCCCGACATGTCCCTTTCCTTGGCTTCCCAAAGGAGGTGCAGAGACTCACTCTGGCTGGTTTCCAGTGCTCAGGGGATGTCCCAGCTCCATTAACACCACCCCTGTCCAAGCTGAAGGGTCGTTTTTATAGGATTACCTGTGGCTTCTACCCCCAGGATCCTTCATTTCTCCTGTGCTCCTCAGGCTTGAAAGGGTCTCCATGGATTTCTGTCCCATGGGAGGATGGAGAGGGATGTGTGTGGATGTGGAGATGAAATCCCTGGGCTGCCTGGGGGGGCTGCAGGTCCAGGTGTTCCCAGGGGAAACTCAGTTTTTCATGGATCAAAGAGCTGACCGTGAAACTTCTATTTATATTCCACTGATTCCATGTGGGTTTTTCCAGGGGTTTAGTCCCGTCATTCCCAGCTGGCATATCCACAGCTGGGGAGCAGCTCTGCTTACCCAGGGAACAAACCAATTCCATGTCCTGGGGCTAAATATTCCCTCGTGCTCCTGTGGGAGTGGCTGTTCCTGCTCTGCCAGAACAGGGATTGCTCCAGAGCCAGCAGTGGGAAGATGGGACATCCCATCTCCTCTTTGCAGGATCATCATGGAATCCCAGGATGGGTTGGAGGAATATCAAAGCCCATCCCATCCCACCCCCTGCCATGGGCAGGGCCACTTCCCACTATCCCAGGTTGCTCCAACCTTGGACACTCCCAGGGATGGGGCAGCCACAGCTTCTCTGCCCAACCTGTGCCAGGGCCTGCCCACCCTCCCAGACAGGAATTCCTCCCCAATATCCAATTTCTTTCAAGTTTTTGTAGCCTGAAACCTCTGGATATTAAAACCCAAAGGTGGGAGGTCACCCAGTCACTCATTTATTTTTCAACCTCTCCCATGTTTCCTCACACTGGAAGTGCTTCAGACTGAAAGAGAGAAGCTTTAGTTGGGATATTGGGAATGAAATCCTTCCCTGGGAGGGTGGGCAGGCCCTGGCACAGGTTGGGCAGAGAAGCTGGGAGTGTCCCAGGCCACGTTGGAGCCACCTGGGCTGGTGGGAGGGGTCCCTGCCCATGGCAGGGGGGGGGATGGGATGAGCTTTGAGGCTGGGATTCTCTGATTCCGTGTGAATTGAAGGGCTGGTGATGCACATCTGGTTTGCAGCCCTATGATATGGTGGGGAAAGCTGTAAAGAACAACAACAACAACAACAACAATAATAATAATAATAACAATAATAATAATACTTTCCTTTTCCCAGTTCCCTGCGTTCTCTGACGGTGCCCCCTCTCCTGCCCCACAGGAGGGTTGCCCTGGGGAACCAGCCCATCATTTTCCAGTGGGAAATCAGTTCCAGATGTTTTCCAGTCCCCTCCAGGAACTTTTGCCCTGTGGCTGTGGGGTCAGAGCCTGAGTTGCTCATCCCTCTTCCCAGAGGCAAATCCAGGGGCTGCCTTCTCCCATCCTGCCTGGATAAAATGCTTTAGGGGGTGTTTTGGGGGCAGGCTTGGCGTGGTGTGTGGCCTTGTTTGGGCAGCACTGCCCGTTTCCTTAGGAACAGGGAGAAAAGGCTCCTTTGGAGCCGGACAATGGCTCGGAGCCGGCGGGGTCAGCGGGGAAGAGCGAGGCAGGAGGGTTTGGATGGTGCCTGCTCTTGGAATCACTGATCCTAAAGGGCTTTTCCAGCCTGAATTACGCCAGGAGTTGGGAATAAGGCCACGGGTGGGGGCTTGGCCAGAGCATCCGTGGGCTCAGTGGGAGGCGCTTGGGATGACCATCCATGGGGAAAAGGGTGGGGAAAGAGCAGGAATTTGGTCCCACTTTGGGAGGAAAGCAATGCCTGAGCTTGGGTTGTGTGGTGGGGGGAGCTGTGGGGTCTGGATTTCCCACATTATTCCCTGCTGCTGTGCCGTGAGCTCAACTCCCGTCCCCTCCCTCGGCACAAACGGCACCGGAGCCGGGATGGAACAAAGAGAAACTCCTTGGGTTTTTTGTAGCTACTCCAGCTTCCTGGAAAATGGCAGTGAGCTGGAGGCAGGGAAACAAACCAAGCCAGGAAAAGCCTCCTCACCTCTGTGGCATTTCCTTGCTTTCTTTGCCCCATTCCNGTGCACATGGCTTGGGACTGGTGCTTGCAACTGGGGTGGTTTTGGAGGTAGGGAATAAAGGAGGAGATGCCTGAGTGCATCCTGGAAAAGGAGGACATGCCTGAGTGTATCCTACAGAAAAAGGGGGAGGAGGTGGGGGTGCATCCCAGAGAAAGGAGGAGATACACAAGTGCATCCCACAAAAAAAGGGGGAGGAGATGGGGGTGCATCCCAGAAGAAGAAAGAGATGGGGAGTGCATCCCTCAGAAAGGAGGAGATGTGTGCGTGCATCCCAGAGAAAAGAGGAGCATCCCACAAAAAACAGGGATGAGGGGATGGCGGGGGAGTGTGCATTCCTCAAGAGGAGAGGTGGGAGTACATCCTGCAAAAAAAGAGGAGATGGGGGTCCATCCCAGAAAAAGGAGGAGAGACACAGGTGCATCCCAGAAAAAAAGAGGAGAAGGGAGTGCATCCCAGAAAAGGAGGAGGAAGGACACGCAGGTTTTTGGGAAAGGGGAGGAAAACACAGAGTTCCTAGGAACTGGGGGAGTTATTTCTGGGGTTGTTCCATTCCTTTGCTTGGATAGCAGCTTCCCAGGAGGTGTCCACCTCTTTGTTGGGGAGGGAGGCAACAAAAGAAGCCTTTTCCCGAGCCTTTGGAAGTGTTTTCCATGGTTATCTCTGGACATGGAGTGTTTGCTGTCCCTGGGAAAGGGCGATTCCCTCATGAGCACAACAAGCCAGCACTGCCCTTGACCACCTTATCATCCCAAGGCTTCCCAGAGTTTATCCCATCTCCCCGTGGAGGGATGCTCTGGGATTGGGTCTCCTCCACACACATCCCATCCTGCTCAGCCTGAAAACCAGGGGGAAGTTTTGGGATTTGGGTTTTTTTCCTGTTGGGAGCTGCTCGGNACATCCTGGAAAACCTGCCAGCAGATTAGCTCTCCCGGAGTGGGGTTGCTCTGGGAAGCGTTTTCCAGCCTTGGGAATTGCTGCTCTGTCTCTCTCCCAAATCCCTCCGTGTTTAAATCCCCTCCTTGCTGAGAAAAACCAGGGTGGGTGGGGTTTTNCAAGAGGAGAGGGGGGAGTACATCCTGCAAAAAAAGAGGAGATGGGGGTCCATCCCAGAAAAAGGAGGAGAGACACAGGTGCATCCCAGAAAAAAAGAGGAGAAGGGAGTGCATCCCAGAAAAGGAGGAGGAAGGACACGCAGGTTTTTTGGGAAAGGGGAGGAAAACACAGAGTTCCTAGGAACTGGGGGAGTTATTTCTGGGGTTGTTCCATTCCTTTGCTTGGATAGCAGCTTCCCAGGAGGTGTCCACCTCTTTGTTGGGGAGGGAGGCAACAAAAGAAGCCTTTTCCCGAGCCTTTGGAAGTGTTTTCCATGGTTATCTCTGGACATGGAGTGTTTGCTGTCCCTGGGAAAGGGCGATTCCCTCATGAGCACAACAAGCCAGCACTGCCCTTGACCACCTTATCATCCCAAGGCTTCCCAGAGTTTATCCCATCTCCCCGTGGAGGGATGCTCTGGGATTGGGTCTCCTCCACACACATCCCATCCTGCTCAGCCTGAAAACCAGGGGGAAGTTTTGGGATTTGGGGTTTTTTCCTGTTGGGAGCTGCTCGGAGTCAGCTGAGAAACAGCTCGGTGAGGTCAGGAAGTGCTTCCAAGTAATTTTTCCCATCTCTCCTGCTGCTCCTCTGTGGGCTCTGCTCCCTGGAGAGACCTGGAGCTGCAGTGCCCTCCAAGTTAATTGCTGCTGAGAAACTGCTTTAATTAACTCAATTAGCCAGATGGTCCGTCTGGGCTCCGGCAGCTCCTGGGGAATGGGGTCGTGGCTCCACCCTGGTGACAGGGATGGGGAGGGCACATCACTCTGCCAACCCCCCCGGGGGATGTTCCAGGCTCCAGAGCATCTCTGCTCTTGGATCTGCAAAGGGAGGTGTTTTCCAAGTGGAAAACAAAAAAAAGGGGGAGTGACTTCCAAGTGGCAGACGGAAGGGTTAGGTGGAATATTGGGGAGGATGTTGGATATTCCTTGGCATGGTTGGCTGCCCCATACCTGGAAGTATCCAAGGCCAGGCTTGGAGCAAGCAGGGCTGGTGGGAGGTGTCCCTGCCCTGCAATGAGATCTTTAGGACTTTAAGGTCTTCCCAAAGCATTCCATGAGGGTGTGGGACATCCCTGTGGCTCCTCCCAGGTGCCAGAGCAGCTGGTGCCTCTCCTATTAATAGGAGCTGTAAAACATCCCCCCAAATCCAGGATGCAGGACATGACCAGGCATGGAGAGAGTGAGGGGAAAATTCCCCCCAGCCCGCTGTTGGGGCAGAGGAATGCAGGGCCCTGGAGCAGGGATTTGGGAATGGTGAGTGCTCCATCCCCGCTTTCTCTCCATGTGTTGGCCTCTGTTCCAAACCGAGGCACCCCCAGGGAAGCTGCTTTTCCTGCTGCCTGGGGTGATGGGAATGAGCCTTTAGGTAACGGGGAGGGATCCATGTGCTGGAGGCTTTGGGAAGCAGGCATGGAGCAGCCGGGGTGCTCCATGGCAGGGCTGAGCCGCCGTCTCTGCAGTTGTGCTGCCCACACCTCCCAAAAATCACTTCACAAGAGGGCTTGTGGTGCAGGGAGGGAATGAATCCCTGTGTCAGGATCACCCTGCGGTCCCACAGGAGAAGTGGAATGGGAATCTTGGCTGTTGGGCCTGATTTGGAAGGGATTGTGACTGGAGAGCGCTGATGGACCCGGTGATTCCCTGCCTTGGAGGGGAAGGGGGGTTGGTTTTCCTTTGGGAAAGGGCGGATCCTTTTACTCCCTTCCAAAGGAGTTCCTGATCTAAGGCTGCTTAGGATGGAGGGTAATTCCCAGCAGGGAAGGTGATGCTGCTGGGCACTACCTGCATCTTCCTCAGGGCTGAAGGCAATCCTGCCCAGCTCATCCTCCCATCCCAAGCAATGCCGAGTCCAAGCCTGATCTCCTTCAGTGGATATATGGGAATCGTTGGAATTTCTGAGCCTATCCATGAGAAATGACATGCTCCATGTGCTGCAAACTCTTTCTGCCTCCCACTGGAAAATCCTCATCCCTCTTCCTGCACAAAAAAAATGTGAGTAATGCCAGAGAAATTTGGGATGAGGCCCAGCGAGCACTCGGATATCCGGCTGAGCATGGCTCTGACTTGGAAACTCAGAGCTCCCAAGTGAATAATGAGGGGTTTTTTTGAAGGAGGGGAATGCTCTGCTTTCTCTCTCTTTAAACCTCCAGCCTGCAAATCCCGGGAAGGGCTTTTTTTTCCCCACCTCCCTGTCTTTGTTTTGTGCCTCAGTAAAACACCCTCCTGAGCTGTGTGAAAAATGGAGCTGGTGGGGTTTAAAAATAATAACAGCAGTGCTGAGTGTCTTGTGATGCACATCATGTGTTGTGGCTGATAGGCTTGGGTGTTGTTTACTGGGATCAGGCATGGAAAAAAAGGCTGGATTCCCTGGGAAAGGGGCTTGTTGAGAAGCCAAAGCGCCGCTGGATGTTGCCCTCAGGAATAAGGGGTGGTGGGGAGTGGCTCCCTGTTGGGTTTCCTTTCCTCCTTGTGGACCCTGCCAAAGAAAGTTGCCATTTCTTTCCTGGTTCTGGAGTAATTAAGTGGTTGTTCTAAATATAAACTTGTCCTGGTGCGTCAGCCCTGCCTGGGCTTTCACTGCTTTCATGTGCCACTTCAAGCGAGTTTTAATTAAACCAAAACAAGCTGAGAGGTCCATCTGCATTGGTTTGATATTTAGGGTTTGCTTTCCTCAGCAAAGAGCGGGGCTCATTCCAGCCTGACCCTGCAGAGTCCTGCAGGCTCTGTGTGGGAATCAGCTGGTCCTGCTGGAGAACGTCCCTGAGAGCTCCTGCAGAGCTCCTGCTTGGAATGATGGAATGGGTTGGGTTGGATTGGGTTGGGAGGGATCTTAAAGCTCATCCCATCCCACGCCCTGCCAGGCAGGGACACCTCCCACCAGCCCAGGTGGCTCCAGGTGGACACATCCAGGGATGGGGCAGCCACAGCTTCTTTGCCCAACCTGTGCCTCCCAGGGAAGGATCCCTTCCCAGCATCCCATCCCACCCTTCCCTCACCATTCCCCCTCATCCTGTCCCTCCAGGCCTGTATAAAACATCCCCCATTCCCTGGAGATGCAGATCTTCCTCCAGCTGCTTCTCTTGGCACCAACATCTGCTGCACTTCTGGCACTGAGATATGGGAGAGCTTGATCCTACAGGGGAAAAAAACCTTGGCATGTTGATGTTGCCTTGAAAGATGCTGAGAAAAGGAGGTGTTTTCTAGGCAGGTGGGTGAAGGTGCCCTGGCATGTTGGTTGGGCCTGGAATTGTCTCCTCCTCCACACCACATTAATCCAGACCTGCCCCTTGTGTGTTTCTAAACTGACCTAAAAATGCAGTTCAAAGTGCGTGGCTTTGTTTGCACATCAGTCCTTTAATAAGCATTTGGGGCTTAAAATGATGACATTTCTCTGCCCAAACTCTTTGCTAAAAAAGGGGCTTTTCCCCCCAGATGCTGAGCTTTTTCCTAAGGGTGATGTCCTAACCCAGAGAAGCTGCAGAGTTGGACTCTTGTTTCACACCACATTAATCCAGACCTGCCCCTGGTGTGTTTTCAGACTGACCTAAAGCTGCAGTTCAAAGTACGTGGCTTTGTTTGCACATCAGCCCTTTTGATAAACATTTGGGGCTTAAAATGATGATGAAATTGGCTTCTTATCAGCCATCTGAGCCCCGGTGATGGGATGGTGATGGGATGGAGCAGCTTTTAACCCGGAGAGCGAAACAAGCCCCCAAAGCACCGCCCCACGGGGATTGTTTTGGGATTTTTTTTCCCCTTCCAGGCCTTGTTGACGCTGTGGAAAATACCTGGATGCTCCCTGGCCTCCCTCAGCCCCAGGTTGTGTTCCCCTGGAGTTAATCTGCAGGTTGCATGAAGCCTCTGTGCGGCCTGATGGGCTTTAATTTTAGGGGTAATTAATTAACCGAGCAGGCGCCGTGTTTTGCTCTCATGTTGCATAAACAGCCGCGTGTTTGGGGTGATCTCTGACCCCCTCCTGGCTGCCACAGGTGGGTGTCTCTGCACCTGGAAAGCTCGTTCCCACCCTGGGGGAAAAGCTCTAATCTAATTTAGGATGAGGGTTTGTGCTGCCAAAACCCACGTGGGCTGTCGTGTCGGTGGTGGAGTCTGGTGTGCAAAGCAGGAACCATTTCTGGGCTGGAGTTGCAGGTGAGATTAAGTTCAAAGAGCAGCAAGTCCTAATCCTGGACCAGATGTCTCTTTGGGTTGGTTTAGGTTAGATATTAAGAAGGAATTCTTGGCTGGGAGGGTGGGCAGGCCCTGGCTCAGGCTGGGCAGAGAAGCTGTGGCTGCCCCATCCCTGGGAGTGTCCAAGGCCAGGTTGGAACCACCTGGGCTGGTGGGAGGTGTCCCTTCCCATGGCAGGGGGTGGCACTGGGTGGGCTTTGAGGTCTCTTCTGACCCCAATCCCTTAAAAGGACTCCAGGAGAGCTGGAAAGGGACTGGGGACAAGGGACGGAGGGACAGGACACAGGGAATGGCTTCCCACTGCCAGAGGGCAGGGATAGGTGGGATATTGGGAAGGAATTCTTGGTTGGGATAGAACTCCCAGAGAAGCTGTGGCTGCCCCATCCCTGGGAGTGTCCAAGGCCAGGCTGGAGCAACCTGGGCTGGTGGGAGGTGTCCCTTGCCATGGCAGGGGGTGGGATGAGGTGATCTTTAAGATCCCTTCCAACCCAAACCATTCCATGTTTCCATGATGTACCCTCACATCCCACTTGGCAGCACCACCTGGGGCTTTGCTCTCCAGGTCTCTGCTCCCACCAAGCTCGGTTCATGGATTGGGGCCAACCTGGACCATCCTATGGGACAACCAACCCCCAGTCCAGTTTAACCCCACGTCTTGTTTTCCTATCAGACCATCTCCAGCAGAGGGTTAAGCTGCTTAAACCCAGGTGTCTGGAGAGATCTGGCTTGGAAATGTTTCCCAAGGATGAGCTTAAAACCCCCTATGCTGAGGAAATTCATGGCCATGTGCTGGTTGGGTTTGTTCTGCCTGGCTGGGGCTCAGGGTGGGGTTTGATTCCTGGGGTGAGTTTTGACTCCTGGGGGTGGATTTTGGCTCCTGGGGTGGATTTTGGCTCCTGGAGTGAGTTTTGGCTCCTGGGGTGGGTTTTGACTCCCAGAATGGGTTTTGTCTCCTGTCAGTGTTCCTGGTGTAGCTGAAGGTGCTGTGTAATCCAGCAGCAAATCAGGGTTGGAGTACTCAGGAGGGTGTGTAAGAACATTAAACCCAGGACCAGCTTTGGCACCAGCTCATCTCTGCAATGAGCTCAGCTAATCCTGAGAGGTTTCATTCAAGAGCAGCTCAATCCATGGTGGAATCACAGAGTGGTTTGGACTGGAAAGGACCTTAAAGTCCACCCATGGGCAGGGACACCTTCCACTATCCCAGGCAGCGAGTTGGGAACAAAGCTCCTTGTTTATCCCCTCAAATGGTCCTGCTGACTGAGGATACCTGGAGGTGGATATGCCTTGGTGGAACACCTGAGCTGGGAATGCTCCATGGGTTGGCTACGTGGTGGTTGGAGCTGTCTCACCTCTGGTGGGCTCATCTCTGGAGCTTTGTGGTGTCCTCTGTGCACCAGCTGTGGTGCCAGACTCTCCAGCCAGCAGCAGGAGTGGCTTTCCTGTGCCTCCCCTTCTCTGGTGGCACTGGTGGGACTGGTTGCAGCTGGGATCAAGGAGAGCACATGGCTCTGAACTGCCCCAAGAGCTTCATCCATCCCTCCATCCATCCCTCCATCCAACTCTCCATCCATCCCTCCCTCCGTCCCTCCCTCCATCCCTCCCTCCATCCCTCCCTCCATCCCTCCCTCCCTCCATCCCTCCGCCCATCCATCCATCAGACAGGAGTGATGGAGGCAGCACCTCAAGTGCTGGGGTGGTTGACACTCCTCTCCATCTCCCCCTGGGGGAAGCCCAGCCTTTCAGGCCCTTCACCTTCAGTCTGTGACACCTCTTGGAGGCCCAATTAGCATCTGGATTATCCAAGGAAGGAGACACTTCCAGGACTGTGGTGGGAGGGTTGGACAAGAACAAGC
The DNA here is from genome assembly GCA_013400415.1 of Scytalopus superciliaris. Classification (NCBI taxonomy): domain Eukaryota; kingdom Metazoa; phylum Chordata; class Aves; order Passeriformes; family Rhinocryptidae; genus Scytalopus; species Scytalopus superciliaris. The sequence continues at coordinate 9,900 of VXBX01000473.1, forward strand.
AGCTCCAGGATCTTCCCCGTGAACACCTTTGGGGTTTTCATTGCCCTGGTTGGTTTGGTGACTTGGGATGGTGAGGAGGGAGTTGGGTGGTCCCCCCTCAGGTGTTCATAAGGTGGTTCCTGCAGCAGGAGAAGCATTTCCCCTCCTTTTCATTTCCATGGTCGCCCTTGCTCAGCTCTTGGGGCTGGGAGGGCTTGGAGGAAGATGCTTCTCCCCTGGACTCCTGTTCCCTCCAGGGAAGTTCCAGAAGAACTTGAGTTTATGGCTTTTATGGTCAACCTGTGGGTGCCATCTGGGGTTTGCTTGCTGTTGTCCCATGGGGCTTGGCGGAACCAACTCCTTGCCCTGCCAGAGGGACATCCACCCCCAGCTCCCTGTGGAGAAACCACAACACCTTTGGGAGTGCCCTTCCTGAATTAGGGAGTGTTGGTTCCCTGGGAAGAACACGGAGCAGACAGGAGGGAGAGGGACCACCAGGCCTGGGACAAGGCCTAGTGGGCGTCGGGTGGGGCTGGTGAGAGCTGTTCCTCCTGGAGGTGGGTTCTCCACTGCCTGGGCAGCAGATCCAGAGCATTCCATGCTCAAGGACACTGTGGAGGCAAAAAGGCTGTGGGAGAGGCTGCCCAAGTTCTCCCCTGGGCGAGAGGTCTGGGTGAGGCTGCAGATGGTCCCTGGTGAGGCCTCCTGTGGTCTCAGTTGCTTCGCCAGGTGTTTGGGCAAGACACCACCTTTGTTTTGGTTTGTTTTTGTTTAATTACCTTTGTGGACTGGAGAAATGTGCTTTTGGGGCGTGCCAGGGTTTCAACAGCAGGACCTCACCAGTGGACACATCCCTGTGCCTTGCCTTTTGGGGTGCCACAGGGGGTGGCTGGACCTTGAAGTGGTGGGAACAAACCCAACCTCTTTCCTTCCCCACCGTGTTATCACAGGCAGTGGCTTTAGCACTGGAGGGTGGTGGGACCTGGAGAACCCTTGACATGGCCCTATAAACCTCACCATCACCAGGGGGGTTTTTAAACCTCTGCCACACCAGCACCTTTTTGGGTGGGTTTGGGGTGGGCATTGAAGCTGCTGTGGGTGCTCAGGGGTGGCACCTGCCCCGCCAGGACCCCCCTGTGCCATGGCATGAATGCCGCCCTCTGTTTGGTGCCACGTCTCCCGTCCCTGCCCTCGTGCTGTTGTGTAGGACGTGGGTGACCAAAACCAGGGGGTGCTGCCCTGTGTTTGAGTCTCCCTGGGGATGGATGTCCACCAGGACTCATTCTCCAGCCTTCTGCTCTCCTCCCAAGGGTGACACTCCCAGCGGGGTGGCTGTGACAAACCCCAGGCGCCAGTGGGCACCGCTCAGCCAGAATGACCCCTTTCCCCCCTCCCTTCTCCCTCTCCTCCATCAAACCTGCCAGGCTTGGCTTGCCCTGGCCTTGGAGCTGAGCCAGGCTTGGGAGCTGGGCCAAGTTTAGGAGCTGAGCCAAGCTTAAGCTCGCAGGTGGGATTTTTCCGTAGGGCTCAGCAGGGCTCTGTCCCTGCAACAACCCCCGAGCAGGGAGAGTGGGAATGGGGTCCCAAGCAAAGCCCTGGGCCACCAGAGCCCTGCAGAGGGGGTGGCAGGGCATGATGTTCCCACAAATCCCTTCTTGTTGGCTGGAAAAGGGCCTAAAAGGAGGCGTGTGGTGTCACGCTGGAACGTTCCCTTGGGGACAAAGAGCTCGTGTTTGGTGTTGTCTTAAGGGCTGCTTTGTCTTCACGTGGCTTGGGCGGGGGTTCCTTTGAAGATGAAAGCCTTGGCTTTGCAAACACAAGGCCTGAAGCAGGAGGAGGAGGAGATAAGGGCAAGGTGGTGAGGTGGGGAATGGCTCGGGTGTGAGGCTCTGCTGGCAGGAGGCTCGGGATGGGCTTCCAGGGGAGCAAAGCCAACAGCAACCAGCCCTTCCCCACCATCCCCACCAGCAAGGCTGCTGGGACAGAGCAGGGTCACTAAAGCCATCTCAGCCTTGTCCTCTGCAGAGGGCCTGGGGGGCTCCATGTGGTGGTACCAGCTTGGAGGGGGTTGTGCTCCTCTGCAGAGGGCCTGGGGGGCTCCATGTGGTAGTACCAGCTTGGAGGGGGTTGTGTGAATTCCAACATGGAAACAGCGAGCAGATCGCAGAGTGGTGGGATCACAGCCAAGGCTCTGTGGGATCACAGCCATGGGGAAGCTCTGTAAGAAGAAGAATCCAACTTCCTAAATGGGCTTGTTGGCTAAAATTCAGACATTTTGGCCACTTTTGGCCTCTTCTGTCCCACCTTCTTTGGAAGGCCTTTGCGTGTTGCCGTGGGTTGGTTCTCCCAAGAACATCTGGCGCTCCCCGAGCAGCTCCTTCAGGCCTTGGGGGAGCCTTTCCTGTCTCTGCTCCAGTTCCTGGAGGTTTTGGGAGTGAGAAAAGCAGCATTTTCAGGGAATTCCTCATGTGGGATGAACATGCTCCATGAGTTTCCAGCTCCAGGAAGTTCCGACTCTCTCCGGTCTCTGTTTTTAAAGGAAACCTCCAAAAACACTCCTGTGTTTGTGGGAGAGCCACAGGAGCTTCACTCTGGAGAAGGGAAAAGCAAATTAAAAACCAGAAGCAACCAAGTGGCAGGGTTGGATCTTGACTCCAGCATGGGAAGAGGATAATTGATTGATGGATTGATTGACTGATTGATTGGAAGCTCTTTGGTCTCTTCCCACCTTTCCACTTGTGGCCAAGGGTAGGGTGGGAGGTTTTCCCTGAGCTTCTGCCACAGCCTTGAGGGGCTTTTTTAATGGATTTCCCAGGGAAAACAGGGCTACAGAATGGCAGAGCTCCCTTGTGGTGGCTCCTGTTCCTGGTGCTTCCCATGGATTTGTGGGATGGGCCCTGCAGCTCCAGGGAGAGCTCCGGAGGGTGGAATGGGCAGGGATGGGCATCAATCCTTTGCTGGTGGCAGGTCCAAGTGGCTGTGGAAAGACTTGGCTCCATCTCCAGCCCTGCCCGTGCTTGGTACCCCCCTTGGCCCCACCCGCCCTCGCTGGGCTTATCATCCCAAATTCCTGGGGCTGGACACCATCCCAGCAGGAGCAGGGAGTGCTGGAGGGGACTCTGGGGGGCCGGGAAGGGAAAGCCTGCCTGTGTTTTTCTGGGATAAGTCGTACCAGACGGTTTGCAGGCGTTCTTTTTAACCTTTTCCCTGCCAGTTCACACTGGGAAGGACCACTGTTGGGAAGTTCCATGTGATCCATGCTGGGGAAAAGCCCTTTGGATTCATTATTTAAGAGGTTTTAGGAAGTTTTCTTTTCATAGATGCTCAACCATCCCCAAATCCCACACCTCCCAAACCTGGGAATGGCTGGGGCTGTGCCAGGAAGGGTTTTGGTGGATCTCAGGGAAAGGTTCTTCCCCCAGAGGGTGGTGGGCACTGACCAGGCTCCCCAGGGCAGTGGTCAGAGCTCCAGGAGGGTTTGGATGATCCTCTGGAGCACAGAATGGGGTTGTTGGGATGTCCTGGGATCGGAGTGGATGGTCCCTGTGGGTCTTTGCAGCTCCAGGAGATTCTGTGATTCCATGAGAGGGATCCAGTGTGTTGGTTCAAGCCCCTGGAGCTCCTCCCTGCTGCTGGGCCACCTCTCCACCTTGAGAAGCCTCTCCTGGAGCACAGCCAGGCCTGTCCCATCCCAAAAACCTCACACCTCCTGCATGGTTAAACCCAAAGGCAGCAACATCCATCCCAGGAATCCTGGCAGGATTCCGAGGACACCAGCCATCCCCCATGGCAATGTGCTTCTCAACCTTCCCTAAACTTTTCCCACCCCTCAGCAGAGCCTGTTTAGGAGTTTGGGCAGAATTGATGTGCCCAGTGCTGAGCCAGGCAGCCCTTGGATTTGTTGGGAATGCGGGAAGCAGGCTTAGATGTTAACCTGGACCATTCCCATTCCCTCATGGGAAGGGAAAAACGGGGGGAAAAGCAGCTTTTTGGGGACTGCCTGAGGAGATGCTGCCACAGGACGACCTCTGGTCGCTCCCTCATTTCCTTCCCCTCCCCCATTCCTTCGGGATGCTGTTTATAGATTTGGGTAAACACACGGGGCTGGGTTTTTCCTGGCCTATATTTAGTCCCAGTCTAAACTTAAAGTGCTTCCAGAGGGGTTTGCAGCCCATTGTCTCAGTGGGTTCCAAACAAACCTTGCCTCATCCACCCTTGTTTCCCCCCATCCTGCTCCTGACTATCCCCTTTGATTTTATTATCCCCTTTTATTCTGGGAATTGGGGGATTTTCTGGTTATCTCTCCTGCCTCTGCCTTTCAGAAGCATTTTGGGTCTATCCCATCTATTATCTAATATAAATTTAGTAGAAATCTAAAATTAACCTTAAGTATCAAATTATATCTAAAATAATTAATAGAACACTTGCTTGATGCTGGAGAGCACAGAAACACATCCCTGCCAGCCAAGGAGAGCATCTCCCTCCTTTCCCTGCTTCCCACTGGTTATTCCTTTGTCTTACCTGGCTCTGATAAGCCCAGACTTGAGCCTAAGCCTGGTTTATTTATTGCCTGCCAAAGCCTCTCCCCTTGCCTTGCTCCCAAACCAAGGGAAAAGCTTTGCATCCAAGTTCCCTTCCCTTCCCTTCCNCATTTCAGGCTCTCCCCTGCTGACTTCCTCTTGCTGCATTCCAGAAAAGGGCACTGGATCTTTCAGGGCTCCCTCTTCCCACCCAAGGAATTTGGGGGCTTTGGGGGGGGTTGTTTTCTGCTTTGCTGTGATTTTTCAAATGGAGAAAGAGCAAAAATTGCCTGGGGAGGGGGGAGGAAGGAAAACCAGTGTTGGGAGTGGGTGGAAATCCCCCTCCCAAAGCAGGGGGTTTGGTCTAACTTTAATCCCAGCTCCGTGATTAAAAGCTGGGGGTGCTTTGGAGTTCCATGGCAGGTTTGAGGGAGCAGGATCCTGGAATGATGGGGGTAAACCCCAGCCCAGGCTGTGCTCCAGCCTTGCCTTCAGTTGGCAAGAGTGTCTCCAACAGCCTTCCCAGCCTGTCCTGGCCCACCTGGCCCCTCTCCAAGCTCCAGAGGACAGGGATGATGTCAGAGAAGGTCTGATCTGCGACGCTGGTGGTCGGAGCGTTTGCGTGTCCCGTGGGAAAGGGGGGAATTCTCGTCCCTGGCTCTGGTGTGCTGATGCAACTGCTTTTCCACAGGGATTCTGGAAGTGTTTTTGCAAGTGTTTCTGGGGGAAAAAAGGGAGGGAAACCCCTCTTTATTTGTGTTTTCCCTCAAGCAAAGCAGGGCAGGGAGGGATTCACGGAGCAAGCGTTTAGAGCCACTCCCCATCTGGGGACATCTCAGTGCTCCAGTGGGAATGACAATGGGTGGTTATCCCCTCAAATCCCAGTAATCCCAGTCCTGATGTCCTGCACTGCCCTGGTGGCTTTGGTGGCTTCATCATTACATGCCACAGCAACATCCAAGTGTCCTGAAGGAGCTTGGGAAAGAGGGGTTTGTGATCCAGGGAGCAACACATCCCCAAAAAACTCCTCCAGGTGAGAGCTTTGCTTCCTGCAGGGCCGTGTCCAGCAGCAACATCCTTCGAGAAAGCCCTTGGTGGTTTCTGGGGACTGCTGTGGCCACTGGGAGCATCCAGGTCTTATTCCATGAGGTTTTAAGGACAACACTGTTAAACAGTGTCTATGGGAAAGGTGCTAAGTGTGTATATTCCCAAGTAAGTCCTGGATTTATCAGTATGGAGAAATTTGTCCTTTAGGGCTTTGATTTGTAAGGTTTTGCTAAACTAACCCATCAAGAGAACTAGTTAGTACTGGTTAATAATTAATAAGGAAGTAATGCAGGATTATTTCAGCCCAAAGCCACGCACGCCCCTGATGTCACAATGTCACATCTTGCCTTAATTTACTGAGAGTTTTCCAGCTTTTAGATAAAGGATTTAACTCTTCCAAGGAGATGGGATATATCTTCAAAGTGACAGGCCACCAGCCAGCATTCCACACTCCAGGCTTGGGAAGCAAGTCATCCAAGAGGGAAAGGACACATCCTACCCCTAAAAGGGATTTTTGTGGATAGAAATGAAGGGGTTGTATGGCGAGGAGGTGTGGAAAGGCTGGATCCAACACAAAGGTGTGAAGACCTTTGGACATACCAGCAGTTTGTTCCTGTAATTCCATAGGAAGCGCCTCTGGAGGACCATCCCAAGTGCGGAACCAGAAGGAACGTGGAGCGCATTCCTTGCAACCCGCCCCTGGGAGCGCCAGAACCTCCCTGATGGCTTTGTTTCTGTCCCCCAGGCTGGTTGGCCGAGGTGACCCGGGGTCCCTGGAGGCGCCATGGCCACTTAGGGCGTGGTGGCCTTGGCGGGCCGGAGATGGCGGCGCAGAGGATCCGGGCGGCCAACTCGGGGGGGCTCCCACGCTGCCGCTCTGAGGGCACCCTCATCGACCTCGGCGACGCCTTCGCCGACCCCGCGCTGGGCGACGTCAAAGGTGGGTCCTCCCTGTCCTCAGCCCTGCTGGCCGGGAGGGGTTGGTGGCACCAGTTTGGTTCCAGGTGGTTGTATTCCCTTTCCCCAGAGACTGGAGGGATTTGAGACACCAACCAGGTGGTTCCAGGGGTTTTTGTTCCCTTTCCCTGCAGCTGGAGGGGTTGGAGACACCAATTTGATTCCAGGAGTTTGTGTTCCCCTTTTCCTGGAGTTGGAAGGGTTGGAGATCCCAACAAGGCAGTTCTGGTCCTTGTTACTCCTTTGGTGTTCTCCTTCCCAGGAGTTGGAGGGGCTGGTGACACCAACAAAGCAATTCCAGGAGTTTGTGTTCCCTTTTCCTGGATCTGGAGGGGTTGGAGACACCAACTTGATTCCAGGAGTTTGTGTTCTCTTTCCCCAGAGTTGGAGGGGTTGGAGATCCCAGCAAGGCAATTCTGGTCCTTGTTATGCCTTTGTTGTCCCTTTCCCCAGAGGTTGAGGGGTTGCAGACACCAACTTAGTTCCAGGTGTTTGTGTTCCTTTTTGTGGAGCTTGAAGGGGTTGGTGACACCAACAAGGTGGTTCCAGGCATTTATGGTCCCTTTCCCTGGAGCTGGAGGAGTTGGTGACACTACAAACTGCTTCCAGGTGTCTTATTCCCTTTTCCCAGAGCTTGAAGGGGTTGGACACACCAACAAGGTGGTTACACTCCATGTTATTCCCTTGTTATTCCCTTTCCCCACAGCTGGTTCCTGGAATAATCCCCTTTTCCCCTCGGATTGCCTTTTCTCCTGCTGTTCTTTGCCTTACCCACCATAAAATCCGTGGAGAGGGGAATTCCTGTTCCTTGCCCTGGCAGGATCCCATCCCAAGGAACAGCTCCAGGTGGAACTTCTCATGCTCTGAGAGCCTTTAACAACAAACATCCCCCCAAACGCTGCACCTTGGGTTGATTTCAGTGCCAAGCCAGGACTGACCCACATTCCCACAGGGATTTGCTCCTTCCAACACATCCCTGATGACCCCCCAGCTGGAGCCACGTGGGAACATCCCTTTGGCTCATCCAGAGGGATGGGGACACCAAAAATGCCCCATCCTGCAGGTGATGGAGTGGCTTCCAACCTCCCAGTCTGGCAAAATAATTCCCACTTGAAGTTCCTGTCTGGTTTTACCTTGGATTAATGTCCTCATGGCTTCTGCTGCTGCCAGAGGTGACGAGGAGATGGTCAGGATGGGGCCAGATCTGCTCCTCTGCATTTCTCATCTTCCCTTGCCTCGTTATTTCTCTGTCCCAGAAGTTGTCCCAGCCAGGGATGTGCAATCCCTTCATCTCCAGGATTTTAGGACCTTCCTGTGTTTTCTAAATCCCTCTTTCCCTCCAGGGACCTCTCAGGCTGTCCCAGCTCCGTGTTGAGGAACATCCAGCTCTCCTCATGTCACAGCGAGACGACACCATTTAAGCTCAGCTTATTTGTGTGTCCTAAAAGTGAGAGCCAAGGGTGGCATCATGAGCATCCATGGGCTCAACCCAGCCTAGATTGAGAATCTCCTGGGAAAAGAACTTCCTGTGGGAGGTTGGAGATGCTCTCAGGAGTGGGGATGGGCAGTCATGGAATGGGTCGGGTTGGAAGGGACCTCAAAGCCCATCCCATCCCACCCCCTGCCACGGGCAGGGACACCTCCCAGTAGCCCAGGGTGGTCCAACCTGCCCTTGGACACTCCCAGGGATTGTTTCTGTGGGCAGCCTGTGCCAGGGCCTGCCCACCCTGGTGGTGAAGAATTCCCAGCCTCTCATCTAAACCTTCCAGTGGAGTTCATTTCTGTGGAGGAGCTCTGGAATTTGGGGGCTGTGCAAAAGGAGTGACCTGCTGGGGGTTTTTGGGGTGGTGGGGGCATGAAAAACTTGGAATGTGGTGCGATTTGGGTTGGGTTTCACACCAGAGCATGTTTCACATGTGGAGGAGAGGGGTTTCAACAAAGCAAGAGGGGCTTTTGGGCTGTCCTGAAAGTTCTCTTGGGTTTGCATCGACCCTTTGGGGCAGAGGGATGGGAATGTGCCAGAAACAGCGGAGTTTGGGGGGAAAATTGGACAGGGAAAAAATACCTGCAGGCTTAGGAGGCTGCCCAGGGAATGAGTGGAGTTGGAAGGGTTCAAAAAGCACATGGCTTAGTGGTGGAACTGTTAGTGCTGGGCTCAGGGTTGGAGTCAGTCCTGGAGCTTTTCCATCCTCAGTGATTCCAAAACTGCCGCTCAAAGTGGCCCAGGTTGGTGACCTGAAAAAAAAGGATGGCAGGTCAGTGGTGACTCCCCAGTGGGTTCCTCTCAGCGCTCTTCTCTCCTTGCCTTGGCAGTGCCTTCTCCCAGTGCCTTGCTGGTTGACAATTCCACGTCCTTCGGCAACGCCAAGGAAGTCGTGGCGATCAAGGATTACTGCCCAACCAACTTCACCACGCTGAAGTTCTCCAAGGGGGACCACCTGTATGTCTTGGACACCTCGGGGGGCGAGTGGTGGTACGCCCACAACACCACGGAGATGGGCTACATCCCCTCCTCCTACGTCCAGCCCGTCAACCACCGCAACTCGTTGCTGACGGACAGCGGGATGATCGACAACCTGCTGGAGAGCCCCGATGAGGGCGTCAAGGAGCTGGACCTGCTCGGGGAGTGGACTGATGCGAAGAGGAACTCTGGGAGGACCTACAACAACAACCCCTTCCTGAACGGAGTCCACACCAACCCGTTCCTGAATGGGGCTTTGCCGGGCTCGGACAAAGAGCGCAACTCCAGCGCCGCTGTTGACTTGTTGCTCTTCGACACGGCGGCTCCGCCATTGGCCGGCCCTGGTTCCGCTGCCAACAGCAGCCTGGGAAACATCTTTGACGAGTTCCCGTCCACGCAGGGGCTGGACCTGGAGCAGCCCGTGAGAAGGGACAACCCCTTCTTCAGGAGTAAACGCTCCTACAGCTTGTCTGAGCTGTCCGTTCTGCAGGCCAAGTCGGACGCTCCGGCGGCCTCGGGTTTCTTCGGCGGTTTGAAGTCTCCCAGCCCCGAGCAGTTCCAGAGCCGGGAGGATTTTCGGACGGCGTGGCTGAACCACAGGAAGCTGGCTCGGTCTTGCCACGACTTGGATCTGCTGGGTCAGAATCCCGGCTGGGGTCAGACGCAGCCGGTGGAGACCAACATCGTGTGCAAGCTGGACAGCTCCGGTGGGGCCGTCCAGCTGCCCGACACCAACATCAGCATCCACGTGCCCGAGGGCCACGTGTGCCCCGGCGAGACGCAGCAGATCTCCATGAAGGCCATGCTGGATCCACCGCTGGAGCTCAACAGCGACAAGTGCAGCACCGTCAGCCCCGTCCTGCAGATCAAACTTAGCAACATGGAGGTGAAGACCTTCATCATCCTGGAGATGAAGGTCTCGGCAGAGGTCAAGAACGACGCCACAAGCAAGAGCCTGGTGGGGCTGCAGTGCCTGCGCAGCGACGTGAAGGAGGGGCCGTACATGCCGCTGGAGCTGAGCTACTCCTACGGGGACACCATCCAGGTGCAGCTGGAGAACCTGGAGCCCTGCATGTACATCGCGGCCGTGGCCCAAGGGCACAACATCCTCTACCCTTCCACTGTCTGGGATTACATCAGCAAGAAGATCACAGTGGGTGTCTATGGCCCCAAGCACATCCACCCCGCCTTCAAAACCGTGGTGGCCATGTTCGGGCACGAGTGTGCCCCCAAGACCCTGCTGGTCAACGAGGTGGCCAGGCAGTGCCACGGCCCGGCCCCCGTGGCCCTCCAGCTCTGGGGCAAGCACCAGTTCACCCTGTCCAGGCCCCAGGACCTCAAGCTGTGCATGTTCTCCAACATGTCCAACTATGAGGTGAAGGCCGGCGAGCAGGCCAAGGTGGTCCGCGGCTTCCAGATGAAGCTGGGCAAGGTGAGCCGCCTCATCTTCCCCATTGCGTCCCACGACCCCAACGAGCTGTCGGACTTCACGCTGAGGATACAGGTCAAGGATGACCAGGACAGGATCTTGACCCAGTTCTGTGTGCAGACGCCACCGCCGCCGCCGAAAAGCGCCATCAAGCCCACGGGGCAGAGGCGGTTCCTCAAGAAGAATGAGGTCGGAAAGATCATCCTCTCTCCTCTGGCTGCCACCGCCAAGTACCCGGTTTTTCAGGACCGGCCGGTGCTGAGCCTCAAGTACGGCAAGCTGCTGAAGACGGTGGTGAGGCAGAGCAAGAACCACTACCTGCTGGAGTACAAGAAGGGAGATGTCATTGCCCTCCTCAGTGAGGAGAAGATCAGGCTGAAAGGCCAGCTGTGGACCAAGGAGTGGTACATTGGCTACTATCAGGGCAAAATCGGTCTGGTGCACACCAAAAACGTGCTGGTGGTGGGGAAGGTCAAGCCCAGCTACTTCTCTGGGCCGGATCTCACCACCAGCCTCTTGCTGGAGCAGATCCTGAGGCCCTGCAAGTTCCTGACCTACATCTACGCCTCGGTGAGGACTCTGCTGATGGAGAACCTCAGCAGCTGGAGGTCCTTCGCCGATGCCCTGGGCTACTTGAACTTGCCGCTGACGTTCTTCTGCCGGGCGGAGATGGACAGCGAGCCCGAGAGGGTGGCCTCCGTCCTGGAGAAGCTGAAGGAGGACTGCAACAGCACAGAGAACAAGGAGAGGAAGTCCTTCCAGAAGGAGCTGATGACGGTGAATGCGAGGGGCGAGGAGGGGCCGGTGACTCCCTGCTGGGCAGAGGGATCTGCCGGAGCGGGAGGTGGGAGAGTCCTAATTCAGACTGAGTTGAGGTGGAGACCAAGATCTTGGTTGGAGGTCTTCTGCAGGCTGCTTGGCATGGCCAGGTGGAAGTTCAGGCCATCAGTGGGCTCCTGGTTTGATGGGATCATGGAAATAATGGGGGATGCACTGAGTGAAATGCCACTGGTCCTTGGAATTCCGGAATGCTGGGATGGTTTGGTTTGAAAGGGAACCTTAAAGCCCATCCCATCCCACCCCCTGCCATGGGCAGGGACACCTTCCACTAGCCCGGGTGGCTCCAAGCCCTGTCCAACCTGGCCTTGGGCACTTCCAGGGATGAGGGGGTTTATGGGAGGGGTATCAGGGTGGGAGGATGTCCCAGTCCCTGTTCCCACAGCCTGTGCCGTTTGGGGACTCCCATCTTGCTCCATTTTTTGGGAGAGGTGTCTCCTGGAATGCTCTGCTTGCTGTTCTTTCTGAGGACCCCCGTCCCCACCTGTCTTTCATAGAGTGGGTTGGGTTGGAAGGGACCTCAAGGCCCATCCCATCCCAGCCCCTGCCATGGACAGGGACAGCACCCACCAGCTCAGGGTGCTCCAACCTGCACTTGGACACTCCCAGGGATCCAGGAGCAGCCACAGATTCCATCCCAGCCCCTCCCCACCCTCCCAGCCAAGAATTCCTTCCCAATATCCCATCTAACCCTTTAGGGGGTTGGGGTCTGAAGAGACTTTAAAGCCCATCCCATTCCACCGCCTGCTGTGGGCAGGGACACCTCCTGCTATCCCAGGTTGCTCCAAGCCCTGTCCAACCTGGCCTTGGGCACTTCCAGGGTTGGAAGACTCCCACTGGTGCCCCCAGGGAGGGTTTGCTCTTTCAATCCTTATATCCTGGTGTACGATGGGATGGAATCTTTGCTGCCCTTGCTGGATCCTTCCAAGAGCTTTGTGCTCTTTGCTTCACCCCTTTGCAAACCTGCAGGGGTTGCTTTGAGCTCATCCCATTGTTTTAAGGGATCCCAGACAGTGTGTAGGTCCTGGAGAATCCACAGCAGACCTTAGTGGGGAGGGAAAGGAAAAGACAAGGCCCTTTGGATACTGGGGGAGCTGCTGACTCCAGGGGAGGAAAACATTCCTCTCCCATAGGGATGCCTGGAGTGCAGAGTCCCAGGAGGGGTTTAATTTCCCTTGTTTGAGGCTAATCCTATTCCCTGGGAGGCTGAGCCTGTCCATAAAGGAGGAGCTCCCTGCCTGATGGAACACGACGCCGCTTCCAAACCCTTTGCTGCCATCAAATCCTCCTTGGCTCGGGGAGAAATTAGATTGAGGCTGTTGAGAGGAGCAAGGAATGATGTCTCAGGGGCTGACAGAGGAGCAGCAAGGCAGTTTATTGTGTTGAAATCAGATTTGAGCCACCCCAAATGGACTCTGTCTCTGCCAAGGGCTGCTTAGAGTAAGCTCTGACCTGGTCACATCCCCCTGGGGTGGGTTGTCCCCTGTCCAAAGGGTTGGGAAGCAGCTTTGTCCCAGTTGAGGACACAAAGTGCCAGTGGCAGAGCCGTGCCCGGGCAGCCAGGCATGGCAGACCTGCTCAGGGGGACAAGTTAATGAGTAATCCACCTTTCATTCCCAGTTTTCTCATGGAGCAGTGGCAGCAGAGTGTGAAGGGAACTAGGGGGGGACGTTGCTCACAGGTCACTCCCCACAGCAGAAAGGGAAAACTCTCCTTCCCTTGGGAAATGCACGGATGGTTTGGCTAAAACACCACCAGGGCATGGATTCAGGAAGGTTCCCTTGGCCCTGGTGCCTGTCCTGGGCATGGCATTTCTCTCCCTGTCCAGCTTTTCCAACCAGTGTTTCCATGGAGACACCCATTTGTCCTCCTTCCCAACACGGGGCTCGTGGGAATGCCCCCCAGGCACATCAGCAGAGGGCTGTGGAAACTGAGCTTGTTCCTCTCTAGCCCACTTGGAAAGGTTGGGAATGTTTTCCCTCTCTGCAGGTACTTCTTTCTGCTGCCCAAAGTCACTGGGAACACCCCAAGGAGCTGCTGGGGAGCTCCAGAAGACCCCTAAAGTCCTGCAGATCGGGGTGGCCGTAGCTTGGACCTTGTGCTGGCACACCCAGCGTGGCTGGTGTTGGGTCTCCTTTGCTCCTCCATCCTAAAGCAATCATGGAATCCCAGGGTTGGTTTGGAAGAGACCTCAAAGCTCATCCCATCCCATGGGCAGGGCCACTTCCCACCAGCCCAGGTTGCTCCAACCTTGGACACTCCCAGGGATGGGGCAGCCACAGCTTCTCTGCCTGACCTGTGCCAGGGCCTGCCCACCCTCACAGCCAAGGATTCCTTCCCAATATTTCAACCCAAAAAAGCCCCCTGTGGATGGGACCTTCTCCAGGCCACCTGGGAATGTGGCTGATGGCACTTCGTGCCATGTCTGAAGGACTCAACTGGGCATCACATCCAAGGGAATCACCCCATGGAGCCAGTGCCTGACTGTATTGGGGTAAAAAAACAGGAGCATTTAAGGCTGGGAGTTTGTGTTGTGTCATTTGAAGCATGTGACAGGATTTTGGAGGTGCTGGTGGCCAGAAACGGGAGCCAAAGAGGTGTTTAATCCCTAAACAGGGAGCCTGTTTGGGTCAAAACCTGACCTGGATCCGGGAGGGGACCATGGAGACAGAAACCTGGAGCATCCTCTCACCTCACAGGCTCTTTGGGGACACGGGGCCTGTTGGGATGCTGTGGGAGCTCTTCCCTTCCAGGTGCTGCTCCCCTTTCCTTCACCAGGAAATGGGATTGTGCATCTCAAAGCTGGGATGTAAATCCAGCTCCTGCTTTGAACTGCCATTTGCATCCGAAACACCCTCTCTTTGCTCCCCAGGCTGGTGGAGCCGGATCCTGCTCTGAGGGGGACAGATCTGGGAGGGCTCTGGGAAGGCACAGCCCAGATCACTCCTTGGGCACTCACTTATCCCAGGAAGCTGGTCCAAGGCCAGGGAAAAGGATGGATAAAATGGCAGTGCAATCCCAAAAGCACCTGCTGGAGGATTGAGGATGCTGAGCTCATCCCATCTCATTCCTCCTCTGGCTCCCACCTCGCACCCAATTCCCACATGGCTTTGGTGTTTTGCCCATCCCATGGAATTTGGGTGTGGGGCTGTGCCCAGACTTTTCAGCCCTTCCAAAGTGGTTCCTCTGAGGGGATTCCACAGTTCCTGAGGGTACTGCTGCTGGTTTGGGGTTACCTGGAGCAGTGGGAGAATCTGTGTCCTCCAGCTCCATCCTTCTCAACCCCCACGGCTCTTCTGCTGCCTCTGGCCTTCTTGGCCTTGGGCAAGCAGCTCCTGGAACCTGTTGCCCTAAATGCCAGCTGGAGTTTGGCATCAAAGCACCTCCAGAGGCAAGACCCTTGGCAGAGGGTGCCAGCATCCCTGGGAGAGGATGGCAGGACCCTTTGGAGAGAGAGGGTGGCAGGACCCTCTAGAGAAGGTGCCAGCACCCTTGGGACAGGATGGCAGCCCCCTTGGCACAGGGTGTCGGCCCCCTTGGCACAGGGTGTCTGCCCCCTTAGAACAGGATGGAGGGAAGTTTGGAGCTGCTGAATCTGCCCCTTCCTTGGGATCATCAGGATCCTCCTGGCAGATTCGTGTGCATGAGAGGAGGAGCTTTGTGAGATCTTCTCGATGTCTTCTGAAAAGCAAAACGAAATGCCCTTTCCAAAGGCTTTTCCTGCCTTGTCTGGCGAGGGGTTTATTGCAGGAAAGCAGAGTCAGCACTTTGCAGGAGCAGCTGGAATTAGAATCCAGCTCAGCCTCGGGCTGGGAACGGACAAGGGGCAAATCAAGGGTGCATTTGCTTTGCAAATCACTGGAGTGGTTTCAGATGTTCCCAAGGGCCCCCCTGGGGAATGGCCTGGAGGAGGATTTAACCCCTCGGGGCCCAGAGCCAAAGCAGCTTGGCTGTGCCAGACCCCTGTGTTGGGAGGGGGGGTCAGCACCCTGGGGTGGCAGCACCCTTGGGAGAGGGTGTCAGGACCTCAGGAGAGGGGGTCAGCACCCTTGGGTGTCAGGACTCTCAGGTTAGGGTGTCAGCACCCCTGAGTGTCAGAATCCTTGGGCCAGGATGTCAGGACCCTTGGGCCAGGATGTCAGGACTCTCAGGTGAGGGTGTCAAGCCCCTTGGCAGAGGATGCCAGCACCTCTGGGAGAGGATGGCAGGACTCTTGAGTGTCAGAACCCTTGGCAGAGGGTGCCAGGACCCTTGTGAGAGGATGTCAGCATCCTTGGGTGTCAGAACCCTCTAGAGAGGGTGTCACACCCTTAGGAGAGGATGACAGGACCCTTGGGTGTCAGAACCCTTGGGAGAGGATGGCAGGAACTTTGGGAGAGAGGGAGTGTCAGGACCCTCTAGAGAGGGTGTCAGAACCCTTGGGAGAGGATGGCAGGACCCTTGGGAGAGAGAGGATGGCAGGACTCTCAGGTGAGGTGAGGGTGTCAGGACCCTCTGGAGAGGATGTCAGCACCCTTGGGTGTCAGAATCCTTGGGCCAGGATGTCAGGACCCTTGGGCCAGGATGTCAGGACTCTCAGGTGAGGGTGTCAAGCCCCTTGGCAGAGGATGCCAGCACCTCTGGGAGAGGATGGCAGGACTCTTGGCACAGGATGACAGCCCCCTTGGCACAGGATGTCAGGACCCATGGGAGAGGGTGCCAGCACCCTTGGGACAGGCTCTGGGGGTGTGACTGTCAGCCAGCCAAGCCTGGAGCAGCCTGTTCAGGGTGACTAATTAATCTGCCTGTAATTCCCATTTTTCTAATGGAATTTGGGCTCTCTCCGCTTGATTTCCACTTTTTAACAACATTGCTGGAGGTCCGAGGGGGGCAGTGGGGTGGGCACCGTGGCAGGCCCATCCCCTCCCTTCCCCTGGCAGTGCCAGGAGACCCTCCCTCTCCAGGGCTGCACTCGGGGCTTTCCCCTCTCCCGCTCCGAGGGCGTTTTGGTGTGATTTGGTGCCTTCAGAACCTTCTCCATCCTCCTGTTTCCCTGGCGAGGTTATTCCTGCCCGGAAAACCCGGATTGCTGAGGTTCCACTTTCCCACTTCTGCACCATTGGCAGAAAAATTGGCTTTGAGGTCAGGAAATGATGCAGGAGGAGGAGGAGGAGGAGAAGAGGAAGAACATCCCCAAGCTGAGTGATGGTCCTGCAGTGTGTGAGGTCTCAGTCCATCCCCCATCCCAAATCAGGCTTGTCCCTTCCCCGGGGGGCCTGAAGGATGGGGCGGGATTAATCCCTGCTGGATTCATTATCTTAATTAAAAACATCTGTTCCCCTGGAAAGCAAACCTGGAGACACCACCCAAGAGGACTTGGAGCTTTGTCCCATTAATGGGATTAACTCCTCTACTCAACCTGGTGATTAATCCCACCAGCTGTCCCTGGCCAGGGGTGGGAGGGTTTTTTGGGATGAATCCAGAAGAACCGTCACCCCACCCCATCCTCCCTGTCCCCCAGGCCCTGCTGAAGATGGACTGCCAGGGGCTGGTGGTGAGGCTGCTGCAGGACTTCGTGCTGCTCACCACGGCCGTGGAGGTGGCGCCGCGCTGGCGGGAGCTCGCCGAGAAGCTGGCCAAGGTGTCCCGCCAGCAGCTCGACGCCTACGAGGCCCCGCACCGTGACAAGGCCGGCACAGTGGACACCGAGGTGGGGCCCAGGCCAGACCCCCTCGGGGTGGTACCTATGGGGTTGGGGGTGGAGAAGACCTGTAGGATCATCCAGCCAACTTTTCTGAGGTGATGGTTGGAAGGGACAACTCGTGGGGCGGGGTTGGGTAAGATCTTTGGGATCATCCAACTGCCTCTTCCAAGGTGATGGTTGGAAGGCATGGGGTTTGTGGTTGGAGAAGGTCTGTAGGGTCCTCCAACTGACACTTCGAAGGTGATGGTTGGAAGGGGCACACCAAGGTCTTCCAAGCATAAATGGGGTTTGTGGTTGGAGAAGGTCTGTAGGATCATCCAGCCAACTCTTCCAAGATGATGGTTGGAAGGGACTCACCAGGGTATTCCAGGCAGTTGTGGGGTTGTAGTTGGAGAAGGTCTTTAGGATCATCCAACTGCCTCTTCCAAGGTGATGGTTGGAAGGAGCACACCAGGGTCTTCCAGGCAGTCATGGGGTTGTGGTTGTAGAAGCTCTGTAGAGTCATCCATCTGACACTTCCAAGGTGATGGTTGGAAGGCCTGGGGTTTGTGATTGGAGAAGATCTTTAGGATCATCCAGCCAACTCTTTCAAGGTAATGGTTGAAAGGGACTCACCAGGGTATTCCAGGCAGTTGTGGGGTTGTGGTTGGAGAAGGTCTGTAGGATGATCCAGCAACCTCTTCCAAGGTGATGGTTGGAAGGGACGCACCAGGGTCCTCTAAGCACTCCTGGGGTTTGTGGCTGGAGAAGGTCTTTGGGAAGCCACATGAGTCTGGCTCTTCTGTGAGCGGCCCCATGCAGGGCTTGGCCCCACAGCCTTGGGGCTCAGATTTAGGAGAGGACACTTGGCCCCAGCTCTGCAGGAGCTCCTCAGCAGCTCCAGCTCCAGGGCAGCTTGGCCACAGGCCCATGGCGGGGGCAGCAGAAAAGAGCTCCTTCCTGCAGTGAGGCCGCATTGCCCGCTTGGACTCAGTGATCTCAAAGGTCTTTCCCGGCCCAAACGTTGGTCTGGAGGTGCCTCCAGAGCACCTTGGGGGGATCAAAGAGCTTTGGTTGACCTTGGAGGGGGTGTTTTTCCAGGAATGGGATGGGTGGGATGCGATGGGGGCGGTTTTGCTCCCCAACCCTGAGCTCTGCTCCTCTTTCCCACCATCCCAGGCCATGTGGAAACCAGCCTATGACTTCCTGCTCACCTGGAGCAGCCAGCTGGGGGACAGCTACCGGGACGTCATCCAGGAGCTGCACACGGGGCTGGACAAGATGAAGAACCCCATCACCAAACGTTGGAAGCATCTCACGGGCACCTTGATCCTCGTCAACTCATTGGACATGCTGAGGGCAGGTGCCTTTAGCCCTCAGGACCACGAGGACTTCGCCATCTGAGCTCCTGCTTGGCCACATCTCCTTCCCCTTTGGGGTTTTCTTCCCTACCCCCACCCCAAAAAAAGGAGAAGGGGAGGTTTGGCCTCCCCAGGGTTTTGAAGAGGCCAGAGTTCTCCCCCAGGATTGGGAATGAGCAGGGAAGAGGCTCCTCTTCCATGGGATGGCTTTC
>VXBX01000473.1:29960-44615 GCA_013400415.1 Scytalopus superciliaris
CATCCCATCCCATCCCTTCCAGGGGAAAGTCTCTGCTGCTCCTGCTCGAGCTGTAGGTAAGACAATTCCTGAGTGAATTTTGGGATTTGTAAACCATGGAAGTGAAACGTTTGGGAATGTGGCCAAAGGTGAGGAGGTGACCTGGTGGTTGGTGGTTCCTGACCCCACAGGTGCCCTACAACATTTCAAAGAATAACAGGGAAGCAACAGCCTAGCTCCATGTTGGGAGTGACACTGGCTGTGGTTTCCCTTCCATCCCTGGATCATCCCATCCCTGGATGGGGCTGTTGGTGTAAATCAGGAGCTNTTCTATTCATCTGATCTGCAATCTCCTTCTGGTTCTGCAGGGAAGGGCAGAGGATGGAAAAGCTCCTCCTGGACAGGCTGGACGGGGTGTGGATGTCCAGGAGGTCCTTTCTCCAAGCTCCTGCTGCCTCCAACCCACACTGGGGCAGCGTCAGGATGTCACCAGTGACACAGCAATGATCACAAGGAGGGGGTGGTGCATTCCAGTGGATCTCACACCATGAGGGTGGACTCTTTCCCTCCTCCAGCTCTTTCTCCATGGCCAAACAAGTGTCCACCCCCATCCCTCTCCAGGCAGAAACCACAAGAGCCAATCTGTTGAGTATTTGGGGTTTATTTGTAGGGTTGGGGTTTATTTGCAGTGTTGGGGTTTATTTGTAGGGTTGGGGTTTAATTGTAAGGTTGGGGTTTATTTGCAGGTTTGGGGTTTGGGTCTTTGCCTGAGCATCACTCCCCAAGAGTCAAGCAGTTGGGAGGTCATAAAGGTCTGCTGAGCTCCAGGTACAGCATTGAGGAGGAGGAATTGGGGGCAAACAGGGTGGTTTTCCAGAAGCTTCCCTGCCAAACCCCTTGGTCTTGTCCAGGGCACTGTAAACACTCCCAAAGCCCGCCCTAAGCTTGGCTTACATGCCATGGATCATCAGTGCACAACATTTCGTTCTTCCACAACAGCAGCTACACAAAGAGTTCAGAGTGGCTGACAACCCCCCCACAATGATCCCAAAATCCCTGCATGTCCCCATTGCGTGGAGAGGTTTAAGCAAAAAGCCCCGGGGAGTTCTCTGCACACCGAGAGATGGGTGGGAACAGGAGCCTTGGATTTCCCACTCAGCCCAGGGCGGGTCTGAGTGTGAAATCCCTTCTCCACAAGCTCTTTTTAAACCACAGATTCTTAATTAAAAGCAAACAAATCATGTCAGTGAAACACACCCCCCCTCCACGGCGCCATTTTCCTGCATCCCTTCTCATTGCTGGGCTGACAAATCAGTGTTTCTTGGGGCGGACTCGGAGCCGTGCCCTGACCCTCCCGGCCCGGGGNCTGTTGTGGGGTTAAATCACGGAATGGGAATTATTTTCCCTCTTTGTCTTCCCCCAACTTGGAGCTGCAATTGGGATATTTATATATATATATATATAATATATATATTTCTTAATTCTATTCATCTGATCTGCAATCTCCTTCTGGTTCTGCAGGGAAGGGCAGAGGATGGAAAAGCTCCTCCTGGACAGGCTGGACGGGGTGTGGATGTCCAGGAGGTCCTTTCTCCAAGCTCCTGCTGCCTCCAACCCACACTGGGGCAGCGTCAGGATGTCACCAGTGACACAGCAATGATCACAAGGAGGGGGTGGTGCATTCCAGTGGATCTCACACCATGAGGGTGGACTCTTTCCCTCCTCCAGCTCTTTCTCCATGGCCAAACAAGTGTCCACCCCCATCCCTCTCCAGGCAGAAACCACAAGAGCCAATCTGTTGAGTATTTGGGGTTTATTTGTAGGGTTGGGGTTTATTTGCAGTGTTGGGGTTTATTTGTAGGGTTGGGGTTTAATTGTAAGGTTGGGGTTTATTTGCAGGTTTGGGGTTTGGGTCTTTGCCTGAGCATCACTCCCCAAGAGTCAAGCAGTTGGGAGGTCATAAAGGTCTGCTGAGCTCCAGGTACAGCATTGAGGAGGAGGAATTGGGGGCAAACAGGGTGGTTTTCCAGAAGCTTCCCTGCCAAACCCCTTGGTCTTGTCCAGGGCACTGTAAACACTCCCAAAGCCCGCCCTAAGCTTGGCTTACATGCCATGGATCATCAGTGCACAACATTTCGTTCTTCCACAACAGCAGCTACACAAAGAGTTCAGAGTGGCTGACAACCCCCCCACAATGATCCCAAAATCCCTGCATGTCCCCATTGCGTGGAGAGGTTTAAGCAAAAAGCCCCGGGGAGTTCTCTGCACACCGAGAGATGGGTGGGAACAGGAGCCTTGGATTTCCCACTCAGCCCAGGGCGGGTCTGAGTGTGAAATCCCTTCTCCACAAGCTCTTTTTAAACCACAGATTCTTAATTAAAAGCAAACAAATCATGTCAGTGAAACACACCCCCCCTCCACGGCGCCATTTTCCTGCATCCCTTCTCATTGCTGGGCTGACAAATCAGTGTTTCTTGGGGCGGACTCGGAGCCGTGCCCTGACCCTCCCGGCCCGGGGCAGGGGCTTCTCCTCCCACCGCTCGGCTCCGGCCGCTCAGTGGGCTTTGGCCTTGGCCCCTCTCCTGGGCCTGCCCTTCTTGCCGCAGCACCTGCGGCAGCAGCACAGGCAGCACTTGAAGGAGATGAAGAGGGAGAGGAGCAGCACGGCCAGGAGGAAGGCCAGCACGTCCAGAGAGTGGTACTGCACCCAGTTGAGGTCATGGGCGGCGGGGCGGAGGTGAGGGGCACCCTTGTGCCTCATCACGAACTCCACCCAGTGCACGGCCAGGTCCAGGGGGTGGATGGGCCTGTCCAGGTGGAGCTCAGAGAGGCGCTGGATGTTCTCCTTGTACCTGCCGAGGGAATGGGGGGAGGGGATTTAGTTGCTCTCCTGCCCTCCTTCTGCTGGGCACACCCCAAGGAGCTGCTGGGGGGCTCCAGAAGACCCCTAAAGTCCTGCAGATGGGGGTTGTCGTGGCTTGGACCTTGTGCTGGCACACCCAGCATGGCTGGTGTTGGGTCTCCTTTGCTCCTCCATCCCAAAGCAATCATTGGGTTGGAAGGGACCTCAAAGCCCAGCCCGTCCCATCCCACCCCCTGCCATGGGACACCTCCCACCAGCCCAGGGTGCTCCAACCTGCCCTTGGACACTCCCAGGGAGGGGGCAGCCACAGCTTCTCTGCCCAACCTGTGCCAGGGCCTGCCCACCCTCACAGCCAAGGAATCCTTCTCAAAATTGAAGCCCCAAAAAGCCCCCCGTGGTTGCACCGATGGGACCCTCTCTGAGCCACCTGGGAATGAGGCTGATGGCACTTGGTGCCACATCAACTTGGCCTTGAGCACATCCAGGGATGGAGAAGCCACGGCTTTCCCTGGATTCCTCTGGACTTGTGCCCCCAGAAACAGAGGGTGCAGTGGCCCCTTGAGGGCTTCTCTGATGGGGTTTCCCCCCCATCCCACCCCTAGGGAAGGACAATGGCAAAGTTACAGGCCCGGAAGGTGCCGCTTCCAACGCCAGAAAAGGAGGGAGAGGTATTGGAAGTTAAGGAAAAGCTTGGTTTGAGCTGCTAGCAAGATCTCTGGGGTGAAGGTCTCTGGCTGAAACAGGGCACTAGGTGTAGAAAAGGTCAAGTTTCATCATCATCATCATCATCTTATTGCTGTAAGAACATTTCTGAGACACCTGATGGAGCAGAGGATCCCAAGGAGCTGGGACTGGGGGCAGGGAAGAGCTCTGCTGTCCTTCAAGCAGCCTGTGATGCCTCCCAACCCCCTGGCCATGCATCCCTGTGACCTTCCCTGTCCTTCCCCGGGCTATCCCTGCCTGCTCCTGCTGGGATTGTCCACTCAGCTCCTGCTGAGCTCCAGGTGGGATGGAAAAGGGGTGAGAAAACTCATCAGGAGAATAAATGATTGCTGAGTGATTGGGAAATGCTGCCAGCTGGAAGGAAAGGCTTCCTGAAGGAATGCAGCCTCCCTGGGCAAGCCTCTTGCAAAGCCAATGAGCCACTCTGCCCTTCCAGGCTCTCTGGCACCGCTGCTTTGGGCACAAAGGCTGTGTGCCCACCCCCCTCACCCACTGCCCTTCGTGCCACCCTGTGCCCAACCCCCCCTGGCACCACCCGGGCAGGGGCTGACACGGCTGTGGCCAACTTGATTTCTGAACCTGTGTTTATAGCCCATCCTCTGCTCCCCATCCCTGCATCCTGTGAACCTGCAGCCTCCGATTCCTGAGTGCTCCAAACCTGCATCCTGCAATTCCTGAGTGCTCCAAACATTCATCCTGCAATTCCTGAATCCTCCAATTCCTGAGTGCTCCAAACCTGTATCCTTCAATTTCTGAGTGCTCCAAACATGTATCCTGCATTTCCTGAGTGCTCCAAACCTGCATCCTGCAATTCCTGAGTGCTCCAAACATTCATCCTGCAATTCCTGAATCCTCCAATTCCTGAGTGCTCCAAACCTGTATCCTTCAATTTCTGAGTGCTCCAAACATGTATCCTGCATTTCCTGAGTGCTCCAAACCTTCATCCTCCAATTCCTGAATCCTCCAAACCTGTATCCTCCAATTCCTGAGTCCTCCAATTCCTGAGTGCTCCAAATCTGTATCCTCCAATTCCTGAATCCTCCAAACCTGTATTCTGCAGTTCCTGAGTGCTCCAAACCTGTATCCTTCAATTCCTGAGTCCTCCAATTCCTGAGTGCTCCAAAGCTTCATCCTGCAATTCCTGAGTGCTCCAAACCTGCAGCCTCCTGTCCCTGAGTCCTCTAATTCCTGAATCCTCTGAACCTGAATCCACTAAACCCACATTCTCCAGTTCCTCCATCCTCCATCCCTACATCCTCCCATCCTTGAGTCCTCCATCCCTGCATCCTCACATCCCTGCATCCTCTGATTCCTGAATCCTCCATCCCTGCATCTTCTGAATCTGCATCTTCCCATCTATGCATCCACTACATTCTCCAAACCCTCCATACTCCCATCCCTGCATCCTCCCATCCTTGAATCCTCCAATTCCTGCATCCTCCCATCCCTACATCCTCCAATTCCTGAATCCTCTCATCCCTGCATGCTCCATCTCTGCATCCTCTAAACCCACATCCTCCTATCCTTGAATCCTCCAATTCCTGATGCTTTAAAGCTGCATCCTCCCATCCTTTAATCCTCCCATCCCTGCATCCTCCCATCCTTGAATCCTCCAAACCTTCATCCTCCATCCCTGCATCCTTTAAACCTTCATCCTCCATCCCTGCATCCTCCAAACCTTCATCCTCCATCCTCCCATCCCTGCACTCTCCCCCATCAGCCAGTTCTCGTCACCCACTGATCCCACAGGGCCAGGCTGAGCTTATCCAGTGAGAAAGAAGGAAGCAGCAGCTTCCAACCCCCATTCCTGCCATGGGAATCCCAGTGGGAGCAGAGGGACACCCTGCTGGGCTGGCAGTCCGCGCACAGGTGCCACCCAATGGCGCAGGGACACCCGGTGTGCCCCTGGCACTCACTTTTTGTCATTGATGACGGTTTTCAGGGCAGTGGAGATGTCCTTGGAGGTCATTTCCAGGATGTTGAGGGTCAGCCCTGCCCCCCTGGACTCCACTCTCTTGGCATTGTCCATCTGGTCTCCAAAGAGGGGCATCAGCACCATGGGCACGGCATTGCAGATGCCCTCGTAGACACCATGGGAGCCCCCGTGGGTGATAAAGGCTCGAGTTTTGGGGTGGGCTGGGGAGGGAAACACAGGCCAGCTCAAAACCTGCCCTGGGAAGGGCCCTGGGGGTGTAAATCAGGAGCTTTGGGACAGTTGTGGGTGTAAATCAGGAGCTTTGGGGCTGTTGTGGGTGTAAATCAGGAACTTTGAGGTGTCCATTATGGACTCAGTGGGGAGAATAAGGGGTGGAAGGAACCTCGAGTTGGGCAATCCCTGGATAATCCTCCAATGCCTCTTGACTTTTAGGGTCAAATCAGCGCCAGGAGGGGTTAAAGGGGATGTCACCACTGAATGTCTCTTCTCCCAGGATTGGGATGGGTACCAGGAGAAGGTTCTGCCCCCTCAGAGGGTGGTGGGGAACTGAACAGGTCATGGCAACAAGTCAAAGAAGAGCTTGGACAACAGCCCCGGGCACAGGTTGGGCTTGTTGGGGTGTCCTGGGCATGGCCAGGAGCTGGACTGGAGAACCCTGATGGGCTCAGGAGGTGGCAGGTCCAGCAAGACCTCTGAGGATTGACTGGGCTCATACTGGGAGTTGCTGGGCTGGTACTTGGGGTGACTGGGTGCACGTTGGCAGTGCTTGGGCTCATAGTGGGAGTGACTGGGCTCATACTGGCAGTGGTTTGGTTCATACTGGGAGTGACTGAGCTCACACTGGGAGTGACTGGGCTCACAGTGGCAGTGGTTGGGCTCATATTGGGAGTTAATGGGCACATACTGTGAGTGACTGGGCTCACAGTGGGAGTGACTGGGTTCACACTGTCAGTGACTGAGCTCACAGTGTCAGTGGTTGGGCTCACACTGGGAGTGACTGGGCTCAAGTGGGAGTGACTGGGGGCACACTGGGATGCTCAGGGGCTGCCGATTGGCCCGCGGGCTCAGCGGGACACGCTGGTGCCCACCGGGTGTGTCACACCTACCCAGGAGGTCGTTCTGGGGCAGCCACTTGACGAGCTTCACGTTCTTGGGCAGGTTGGGGGGCGCCTCTCCCGTGTAGCGCCAGAAGACCTGCCAGGAGGGGCCAACATCACATCAGTCGTGGGGCAGGAGAGGGGAGGGAGGGCCTGGAACTGCCCCGCTGGGATTGGGATGGGGATGGTGGGAATGGGGAGCGGTACCGTCTGGGGGACTGTCCCCAAGGCGTCGGCGATCTCCATGGCTTTCTTCATGGGGATCTCGGAGACCATGGAGCCCAGCGAGAAGACGACGATGCCGTGCTCTCCGGAGGCGTTCACCATGGCTTCAAACTCCTGCCAAAAGGAAGCACACCCTCAGTGTGAGGCATTTCCTGGGGCGGCTGTCTCGTTCCCACAGGATTACCTGGAAAGGCAACGGAATAAGCAACACAACCAACCAAAAACATGACACGACACGGAAAAGCTGTTACTGACAGGAAAAGAAACGGGTACAGGAGGGGGAATGAGGTTTGAGAGGTGCCTGAACTGAGGGTCACGATGGACCTGAGAAGAAATTCCCTTGGACACAGTCAGGGAGCAAAGCCTGTCTGCTCCAAGAGGTCATTTCTGGGCCACAAAAATGATGCTGGACCAATTAAAGACATCGATTCACAGAATCCCGGAATGGTTTGGGGTGGAAGGAACCTCAAAGCCCATCCCACCCCCTGCCATGGGCAGGGACACCTTCCACTAGCCCAGGTTGCTCCAAGCCCTGTCCAACCCCCTCCTATTCTTTCAGGCAGCCATTCCCCAGGTAGCTCATTTTCCCACTTATTACGGGCCTGGATTTAAGGCTGATGTTTTTCTTTTCCAGAGCTGCAGGGAGAGGAATTAAAATCCTGGACAAGTGTTGTGACGGCTCCAACTCCTCCGATCTGGATTGACGGTGTTTGCTTTGAGCAGGATAACCCCAAAGTACTGCTGGGGGGGTTGGGTTGGCTTCAACAGCAGAAGCACGAGG
The DNA here is from genome assembly GCA_013400415.1 of Scytalopus superciliaris. Taxonomy (NCBI): domain Eukaryota; kingdom Metazoa; phylum Chordata; class Aves; order Passeriformes; family Rhinocryptidae; genus Scytalopus; species Scytalopus superciliaris. Next base: position 37,565 of record VXBX01000473.1, read on the forward strand.
AGATCCAGCCCTGGATCCCAGAACAAAAGGATTCCTGTGGAGCACAAAACCAGCCCAAGGCTGGAGCAAAAAGTTCTTTGCCATAGCCAGGGAAGGAGAGACAAAACCAGAGGAAGATGTTGCAGGAATCAGAGGGAAATAAGTGGAATAAAAGGAACTAAATGTTTCTGTAAGTCTGGCAAACGACATGTTATCTCTGGGATCTGATGGGATAACCACAGAGTGGTTCAGGTTGGAAGGGACTTTGAAGACCATCTCATTCCATGGGCAGGGACAACCAAGACTGTCTCTCTTATTTCTGCTCTTTGCCATACTTTTGTGGCTGTCTGGAGCACATTGAACCCTGTTTATTTCCCATGGGATCAGTCACATCACTTTTGGCTCATAAAGACTTCTGCATTCCAAGGTTGAACGTTCTGCTTGGAAATGGGGAAACTTCCTGCAGCCCAGTCTTGGGAACATTCAGGAATGTTTTTAATCAGCATCTGCTCATCCCAGGGGGTGCTGCTCAGCACCTTTGGGGAACAACTGAAAGCCAAGGATTTCTCTGTGCCAAGCAGGAGATATCCCACCCTGAGGAAGTTTGGCACAGCTCAAACCAAGCCCGTTTACAGGCCAGAGGGTTCCCCATGGAAGGGGCAGAGGTGCTGCTTCCCTGCTGGGGGGGGGGGGGGAATTCACTCAGCTCTGCCACTGACTGAAGTTCATGGAATATCCAGAGTAGGAAGGCACTCTCAAGGATCATCCTTTCCTGCTCCTGGCACTGCACTGACACCCTAACAACCCCACCCTGTCCTTGTCCCATCATTCAAACCCTCCTGGAGCTCTGGCAGCCTTGGGGCCGTGCCCACTGCCCTGGGGAGCCTGGGCAGTGCCCACCACCCTCTGGGGGAAGAGCCTTTCCCTGAGATCCAACCAAACCTCTCCTGGCACAGCCCCAGCCATTCCCTCAGGTCCTGTCACTGACCACACCAAGCAGAAATCGGTGCTGTCCCTCATGGGGAAGATGCAGCCGAGAAAAAGGGAAAATGGGGAAAAACCCTCATTTTGGTGTGGCTTTGCCTGTGAATCCAGAGGTGCCCCACAAGGTTGCTCCAGGGACAGGTGCAGAGATGCAAAGTGCTTTCCACCTCTCTTCCACCTAGGAGTCTCGATTCCTGCCTGGCAGCTCCACCTCCTGGATGGAGCCAGCAGGGAAAGCAGGACTGACCTGGGACAGCTCGTTCTCCCGAGTGCAGCCCATTCCCCCAACCAGGACCATGTTGGGCATGAGGGGCCGGGGGAACTCGAACACGAAGTCGTACTTGAGGAGCCAGATGGCCGCACGGCCCAAGAGCTCCAACACCGTCATGTCCCGCTTCAAGAACTCCCTGATCAGACCCTCGTAGGGGGAATAGAGGAAAGGACACGCCAGGGACCCGCCCAGTGTGGCCACCAGGTTGCCCAGGCGCTGCGGGAAGGTCATGCAGTCCGTGAGGCGCGTGAAGAACCGGGGCACGTAGGACGGAGGGCTGGGGCAGAGCGTGGCCTGCGAGTCCATGGAGCAGGGCAGCCCCCTCGCCAGGTACACTGAGGGCAGAGAGAGGTGCTCGGCCACGATCTGCCCGCACGGGAAGAAGGGGTCCATGAGCACGGCATCGAAGGCGCTCCCCTCCAGCTCCTGCAGCAGCTCCCGCTCTGCCAGAAGGCGCCTGCAGGACTCGAAGAACATGGCAGTGAAGTTGGCCATTCTGGCCAGCTTGCTCAGGAAGGGTTGGCGGGCGAAGCTCCGGTGGCCCATCTGCCGGAATTCCTCCTCCACGTAGTCCCTGCCGTAGGACACGGGGTAGGTCCTCAGTGCGTAGAGCTCCGAGGGGCCGATGCGCAGGTTGGTTTCCGGCGCCAGCACCACGACGTGGTGGCCGCGCTGCCGCAGCCGCCCCACCACGGGCACCATGCCCAGCCAGTGGCTGCCATCGATGGGCACCACCAGCAGGTTCCCGGCCTCGCTGCAGGCCCACAGCAGAGGGAGAAGTGCAGCCCAGGAGGCGAGGGATGGGTTGGAAGGAGCCATTCCCCGCTGGTGCTGCCCGGGAATGAGTGGCGGGGGGGCCTTTGCGCTCGGGGTTTAACCGAGGGGGGGGGGTAATTTTTAACAGGCAGAAATTGGGGTAATTTTTAACTGGGGGGGTAAATATTGGGTTTGTCTCTGTGCACTGCGCCTCCAGGAGAGGTGGAATGTTTGGACTGACATCAGAAAGAGCCGGGACAAAGGGAGGAGTGACCCTCATGGGGCTGAAAGGCTTGAATGGGACTGACCCAGCAATCGCTCTGTAATTAACGCCCAGTTAATGATCAGCTCCCTGCCCGACCTTCAGCTTCCTCCGTGCCCTCGGAGTGCGAGCAAGAAGCAAAGATTGCCAGAGATTGGGAACGCAGGGGGTTGTAAAGGTTTATCTCTGTCACAGTGAAAGTCCTGAGTTTACAGCAGGAAAGGCGAATAAACCACTGACATCTGCACGGTCTGCACAGCACGAGGGGTATTCCAGCAAGGGAGGGGAGCTGGGTAAAATCCTGAGAGGTTCTTTTCCCAGTCATCCTTATTTGCTGCCTTAAAGTGCCTCTTGCATGAATCCAGAGGCAACAGGGAGTCTCTGAACACCCCTGGGATTGGGGCATTTGTGCATGTGGAATTATGGAATATCCCAAGCTGGAAGGGACCCACAAGAATCATCCAGTCCAGCTCCTGCTCAGGACACCCCAGCAATCCCACCCTGTCCCTGAGAGGATCATCCAAACCCTCCTGGAGCTCTGGCAGCCCTGGGGCCATGCCCACTGCCCTGGGGAGCCTGGGCAGTGCCCACCACCCTCTGGGGGAAGAGCCTTTCCCTGAGATCCAACCTGAGCCTGCCCTGACACAACTCCAGCCATTCCCTGGTCCCCACAGAGCAGAGCTCAGTGCCTGCCCCTCCTGAGGAAGCTGTGAGGTCTCTCCTCAGGCTGGACAGACCAACTGGGCACTTCAACCATCACACCTTAATCACACCCTCAGCTCAAGCAACAACGAACCTTCGACAGGGGCTTCTTCTGCACACAGTTGATGCCTCCAACATAGACCATGTTGGGCATCGTGGGGCGCGGGTGCTCAAAGACAAAGTCGTATCTCATGAGCATGACGGACGCCTTGCTGAAGAGCTCCAGCATGGTGACATCCCTCTCTAGGAACTCGGAAGCCAAGCTCTGGTACTCCCAGTAGAAGAGGTGGCAAAGCATGTGCTCTGAGAGCCCGATCAGGAGGTTCTTCACGCGCTCCGGAAATGTCATGCGATCCGAAGCAGAGGAGAAGGTCCTGGGCACATAGGAGGCAGGGCTGGGGCACTGGGCAGCCCTGTAGTCCAAGGTGCAGGGGAGACCACGCATGAAGTAGACCGAGGGCAGGGAGAGATGCTCTGCCAGGATGGGCCCGCAGGGCAGCACGGGGTCCATCATGATGGCATCGAACTTGCTCTCCCGGAGGTACCTCATGAGCTCTTGGTCATAGAGGAGTTGTCGACAAGCCGAGGAGAACAGGGTGGTCAGTCTGGAGATGTTGCTGAGCAGGACTGTGAGTGTCAGCTCAAAGCTCTTCTCCCCAATCTCCTGGTAGTATTTATCCACAAACTCCTGCGTGTAAGGCACTGAGTAGGTTTTGACCGTGAAGGACTGGGGGCTCTTCAAGAGGAGAGCGGCATCGGGAACCACCGCCACAACTTCGTGCCCCTTCTCCCAGAGCTTCTCCAGCACCATCCTCATGCTTAACCAGTGGCTCCCATCTTGAGGCATCACCAAGAGCTTCCCACCTCCTGCCAGGCTGCAGAAGGTCAGCAGAAGAACCAGCCCAGCGTATGTGTGGTGTCTCCACATCACCATCCTGGGGCAGGGAAAGGGGTCACCTGCTCCCAATTCCTGCTCTCGGCACAATGTGAAGGCAGAAAACGGTTGCACCTCATTTATATCGTGGTGGATTTTAGTGCTGACCTCCAAAAGTGTTTGCTGAGACGGGCTACTGGAGTTCAAAGATTAGGTTTTGAACGCTGATTAAAGCGCTGATTAAAGAACTATCAAGGCACCTGAAAAGGCTTTCCCATGCACTTAAGTTATCTCAAATGATTCAGAACAATTAGCAGGGCTGCTGATTAGCAGAGCCTTGTGGAGGGTTCTGCAGGGTCAGGGCCATTCCAGGTGAGTCACTGCATGCTTGAGCATGCCAGATTCAAGTCAGGAGTCACCTTTGGTGGCCACGGAGCTTCTCCAGAGGAGCTCCCACTACAAGAACCCCGTTGCAGTGTTGGCATGGAAGACCTGACCCTCAGCCCTTTGCTTGGGAAGGTCCCTGGAGCTCACACAGGGATTGTCCCCGATAAGCAGGAGCTGGCACGGCAAGCAGAGGAGCCACCAAAGTTCAGGTAACTCATTAACCAACTCCCTGCTCATCCAAACAATGACACAGCACAACACACGGCCCCTGCTCCAGAGGGGCCACCCCAGAGCAGTGGCTTGAGGCCAAACACCCCTTGGATAGCAAAGATGCAGCAGAACATGCACTTCGTGCTCAAGAGAAGCCCCAAGAGTTCACAGGGGAGAGGCCACAGGGCAAATGTTTGTGTGTAAGTTACTTTGCCAAGGAAGTTAATAAGGTTGGCCGTGGCAGCAGCCAAGGGAAGTCCACACTTGTCTCCTGAAGGGCAAAAACAGCTTGGGAGTCTTAAGGCAAACACCAAACCCACGTTAGGAGCCCTGATCTTGACCCCAGGTTAGTCCATGAGGAGTCACAGTGATCCCAGAATCCCTGAGGCTGGAAAAGCCCTCCAAAGGCACAGACCCCACCCTGTGCCCGATGCCCACCTTGTCCCCCAGCCCAGAGCTCTGAGTGCCACGGCCAGTCCTGCATTGGGCACCTCCAGGGCTGGGCACTCCAAACCTCCCTGGGCAGCCCCTTCCCAGGCCTGACCACCCTTCCCATGGAGAAATTCCTCCTGGTGTCCAACCTGCCCACCCTTTCCAGGGAGAAATTCCTCCCAACCACTGAGCCAAAATCTTCTGGGTAAGAGTAAAACAAAGAGCACAAACAGTTTGAGAGCTTTGGACCTCAAAATTCAAGGTTTTGGAGGTTTGCCTGTCTAACAACAAGGCTGACCTGCTGTGGAAGGAAGTCCCACTGCCAGGATTTGAGATATCCAAATGTGGTTGATTTGAATGGCATTTAAATGCCTAATTATTCCCGAGATCCCAGGGTGAAGCCGCAGCAAGGGATGCCATGGAAAGGCAGGAGGGGAAGGAAAGAGTTCCCTGTAACAAAGAAGTGCCCTTGGGTGGGGGGAACTGTTGAAGGCACGGGAGAACTGCCAGGATGAACCCTAAAAGAGCAGTTTGGGCTTGGAAGGAGGGCCTGGCCAAGCAGATGTCACCTGCCAGGGAGGCAGATTCCAGGGAGAGGGAAAAGCTGGGGGCCACAAGTTACAAAAGCAAATTAAAAGGCAGGAATGGCATCAGAATGAGAGCTGGGTGGAGAACAGAGATGGGCTCACACCCCCCAACCAAGCACAGCCCAACAGAGAGAGGTCTGAACGTGCTTGGAAAGGTTGGACTGGAGCAGGAAGGAATGGTGGGAATTCTGGTTCATCAAAGGGCTGCCTGGGTGTGATAAATCCATCCCAAGGCTAATACTGAGCCTGATTAATTAAAATGTTTAAGCTTACAGAAGGTTCTCCGTGTGGCTCGTTAAGGAAAGGGATTCTCATAAGGCAGGAGGAAGGATGGGAACCGAAGAGGAGGGATTGTCAGACATCAGGAGGGAGGTTCCCATCAGATATTATGGAAAATCTCTCCATGGAAAGGTTTGCCAAGCAGGGAAGTGGCAGAGCCACCACCCCTGGATGTGGCACCGGGGACATGGGCGAGGGGTGGCCTTGGCAGAGATGGGTGGGTGGCTGGACTTGATCTCAGAGGTCTTTTCCAACCTTAACAATTCCATGATTCCCATTCTGCTTAAGCCAAACTTTGGCTCTAGGATGATATTAAAGGACCTGTGTGTGCGTTCCCACTTTTTTTCTGGGGGGGAAAAAAGCCCTCAGCTAAAAAGGCAAAGCATTAAATTCACCTTAAGATGGCAGTGCCTACTCAGGGAGCAAACCTAGACCTGCAGGAATACTCTTACCCCTCATGTTTGACACACAGTTGTCCAACCAAACAAGTATCATCTGTGAGACACTGAAATAAAACCTCATTAAAGAGGTAAAAACACCCAAGCCAAACCCTTGGGGCCGACGGCATGTTTGGCAAAACCTCAAAACCAAAAAGGTCAGGAAAGTTTAAGGAAAGTTCATTAAAAGTTCAATAAACAAGTGGATTTTGAGCAGCACAGGAACACCCTTTCACATGTTTATGAGTCTCAAGTCCACGAGTCCACAAGTCCAGCCCGTCCCAAGGGTGGGGTGGCAAGAGATAGAGCGGAAAGCAAAGCTCAGGCACAGGGGTGGGAGTTGGGAAGGCTCCAACCAACATCCCAGTGAGGAGAATACTCCACAAACCCGGCCTGGAGCTCTCCCAAAACCCAAACTCTTTATACATTCAAGGGTTTGTCTGTGAAAAAAATGAATCAGCTGCTTTTGAGGGGCTGATTTGGGATTTTTTTTGGAGCATGGGGGGCTCCTTTTTGTTAGCATTGCAGAGATAGTCACTGGTCAAATATTGGGAGGAACTGCACCTTCAGCTCTGATTTCCCCCACTTTACAGAAGGACACTCGAATCCATCTCTGCTTTGCTGGACTTGGGTGAATCCTCTCTGAAAATGCTGCAGTTTTACTGCGTGAGATGCAGCTTTTCTTGGAAAATCAGCCTTATCCCACCACTTGGCAAAGCAGGAAGAGTTGTAACTCCAAACAGAAGTGTTATGGTTTTGATTTCCTTGTGAAATTTTCTTTTTCCTTTTCGTTTCACCGGAACGGATTTGAGAGTATGTGTCCCAGGGGGACACTTGGGAAGGGGACTCCAAAAAAAGGGGGGGGGGAAGAGGAAACGGGGGGAGGCGGGG
>VXBX01000473.1:45100-61436 GCA_013400415.1 Scytalopus superciliaris
TATATATATATATATAAAAACCGTTGAAACTGTTATTCCCTTTGTTCCCAAAAACCTTTTTCTCCAAGTAAAGTTCATTTTAAAATTTAGAAACTCGCAGTTGGCTATTCGTGGTTATTCGGTTTGGGTCCTGGACCCCCCTCCTAGCCTCAAACAGCTTAGTTCTCTCCAAACTAAGACAAGAAGTTACTCTGCAAAGCTGCTCCAAAAAAGAGATTTGAAAACACGTTAAAAAAGGGCTGAAGCAAACCCAACATCTATTTCAGAGGAATAAAGTCACCTGACTTATGCTTTCTTTTAATTATACCAGTTGTACTTTAAATAAGGAGCATCCCTGGCCCTGGGATAGGGAAAAAGAATGTCACAAGCTGGGAAAAGGAGGCAATTGCAGCAAAGGGAAAAGCAAAGAAAAAAAGAAAGAACAATAAAAGGTTCAATGTGAGATTGCAACACGGAAAACCTGATGGATAATTAATTGAGATAATGAAGTGTCTTTGGTGGGAGACTCAAAACTCACCCAGGCAGGGAAAGGAACGACCTGACCCAACCGGACCCGCTCAGGAGCTTCCCCCGAGAGGTCTCAAAAGACCTCCCAGGGTAGAGGGGGGGTTTTTTTTAGGAGTCTGTGACAAATCCCAGCACAGAAATCCTTTCTTAAGGAACCAAAAAGGCAGGAATGGAGAGGAAACCAAGCCAGGCTGGACCAGAGGGCGAGCAAAGGTCTCCTTAAGCCACACCAACAGCGCTGAGCAACCCCCCGGATGCCGAAGGCCTTTCCAGAGCTAATTCCAGCTCCTGGGGTGCCTCCCGTGAGGCCGGGGCAAGGAAAGGCATTGGGAACCCTCTTCCTACCATTCCCAGAGGCACAACTGGGACAAACCAGCCTCTCTGGCTATCCCAAGCCTGCAGAACGCTAGAGCACGACCCACCTGGGAGAGCTTCTCGTGAGCGCAGTTCACTCCGCTCACCAAGACCATGTTGGGCATCAAGGGCTTGGGGTAGTGCAAGACAAAGTCTATCTTCATGAGCCAGATGGAGGCCTGGCGGAGCAGCCCTGGCACGGTCACAGCGCGTCCCAGGAACTCCGAGGCCAGCTGGGCGTAGGGCTGGAAGACGGCGTCGCAGAGGAACAGATTGGGGATGTCATAGAGCAGGTTCCTGACCCTCTGCAGGAAGGTCATGCGGTCAGTGTGGTCCGTGAAGACCCTGGGCACGTAGGAAGGGGGGTTGGGGCACTGGGTGGCTTGGTATTCCAATGCACACGGGATCTGCTGCAAGAAATACACGGAGGGGATGGAGAGGTGCTCGGCCAGGATCTGCCCGCAGGGGAGGATGGGGTCTGTGAGGAGGGCATCGAACCTGCTGTCCTCGAGGTACCTGAGGAGCTCCTCGTTGTGCAGCAAGTGTGTGCAGGTGGCCAGGAACAGGGCAGAGGTTTTCTTGGAGCGCTGGTAAAGCCGAATGACTCTGGTCAGGAAAGACCCCCCTTCAAACAAGTCCTTCATAAATCCTTGGAAATCCTCATCCATCTCCTGCTGCGTGAAAGGCACCGGGTACATTTTCATGGTGAAGTCCTTGGATGGTTTGATGTACAAAGTGACTTCTGGGGCCACCACAACGATCTCGTGTCCCTTCTGGCTGAGAATGCCCAGCACTTCCCTCATGCTGAGCCAGTGACTCCCATCCGTGGGCACCACCAGGAGCTTCCCCCCTGAAGCCACAGCCAGCAGGGCCAGCAGCACCCCCAGAGAGCACCCGGGGGCTGCCCCAGGAGCCATCCCTGAGCAATCCCGGAGCCTCCAAGGAAGGAACGGCCAGCGGCTCCGGCGCCCGCTGCGTGTTTGGCACGACCTGTGGCACAGCCCAGCTTTTGACCCCTGTGCTGTTTGCTGGGTGGTAAATGAGTAACCCCCGGGTCGAGGAGAGGCTGCAGAACCAGCAGGGAGCTCAGCCCTCCCAGAGAAGCCCCATCTGTTTGGGCAGGAGACGCTCTGACAGGACCTGCCCAAGCCAAGGCGGGAACTCATTCCCGGCTCTGGCACAGCCACGACCAAGCCAAAGCCCTCTGAGACCTGCCTGGAAACACATCCCAGAGCCTGCCACAGTCCCCGAGATTCCAGCCTTGGGAAGGGCACTGGGAAGGAGGAAATTCACACCCAAGGAAAGACATGGCGAGGCAACAAAGACAGAAGGTCAATGTGTGTGTCTCAGGGGACACCAGGCCCTACCACAACCCTTGGCTTTGTCATCCCAATGGATTTCCCTCTGGCTCCTTCATCCCTCACTCAGGCAAAAAACTACGCAGGGCTCTATGGATGAGCTTTGAATATCCATGATGGAAAAGGCACCAACTGAGCATGTTTGTAAAGCAGAAGGTAAAACAACTTGCAAGTGGAACCTGAGGGAGGAAGTGGGAGAAAGATTTTCCATGAGTTTTGACCAAACTCACCCTAAGAGGGAACTCAACTCCTCGTGAAACACAAAATTCCACCCTCAAGAACACAGAGAGCAGGCAGAGCAGGGATTCAAACACACCCACCTGAGAGAGCTCCTTGTGAGCACAGTGCACTCCCCCAATGGGAATGATGTTGGGCATCAAAGGCCTGGGATAGTCCAGCACAAATTCCAGTCTCAGCAGCCAAACAGAGCCCCGGCGCAAGAGATCCAGCACAGTCACCTCCCGGCCCAGGAACTCCGAGGCCAGTTTGGCAAAGGGTTTAAAGCCAAAGTCACAGAGGAAATAATTGGGCATCTCAAAGAGTGCATTCCCCACCCTCTGGAAGAAGGTCATGCGGTCTGAGAGCTGGGAGAAATCCCTTGGGACATAGGAGAGGGGTCTGGGGCACTGAGTGGCCTCAAAATCCAAACCACACGGGATCCCCCGCAGGAAATACACAGAAGGAAGGGCAAGGTGCTCGGCCAGGATCAGCCCACAGGGCACCACCGGGTCTGTAAGGAGGGCGTCGAACTTGCTCTCCTCCAGGTACCTGAGGAGTTCTTGGTTCTTCACGAGGCTTTCACAGCTCTGAACTGACAACTCACCGAGTCTCTTCAACCCTTGATAGGCTTTAAGAAACTTTGTCAGAAAAGACCCTTCCTCAAAGGAAAGCTGCAAGAAACCCTTGAATTCATTCTCCATCTCTTCGTACGTGAGAGGCACCGGGTACGTTTTCAGCTCAAAACTCTTGGATGGTTTGATGTACAAATTGACTTCTGGGGCCACCACAACGATCTCGTGTCCCTTCTGGCTGAGAATGCCCAGCACTTCCCTCATGCTGAGCCAGTGACTCCCATCCGTGGGCACCACCAGGAGCTTCCCCCCTGAAGCCACAGCCAGCAGGGCCAGCAGCACCCCCAGAGAGCACCCGGGGGCTGCCCCAGGAGCCATCCCTGAGCAATCCCGGAGCCTCCAAGGAGGGAAAGAGCCGGCAGCGCTGCCCAAGCCCGTGTGGCACAGCCCCACTGCTGAGCCCTCTTTTATCTGCTGGGTGGTGAATGTGTAATCACCCTGGTGATAAAAGGCTGCAGAGGCAGCAGGGAAGTCCAGCCAAGTCCATGGGCTGGTGCTGGGTGGGGAGTCACCAGATAACATCCCCTGGCTGTGCCTGAGGGACAGCAAAGGGTGGCCCTGCCAGGAGAGCCCTACCTGGCACTGCCGTGCCCGGCCCTTCCCTCAGGAAGCCCCCTCTGGCCCTGCAGGACATGAGGAGATGTGTGCCAGGCACAGCCCCACTCAGCCCTGCCCAGGCTGCCCCAGCACGGCCCCAGAGAGCCCAGCTCGGGGGGCACACACCCCACCCGCCTGCGGAACAGCCCCTGCAGTGGCTTTGCAGCCTGGGAAGGCTGGAGGGGCACAGGGATGGTGCCAGGGATGGGCAGGACACACCACCGACCCTCAGCAGCATTGCCAGTGTCCCAGCTGCCCCTCAGGGCATGGCAGGGCAGAGCAGAGACTCAGGAACGCTCCTGGAGGGGCCCTTGTCACCAAACAATTCAGGGCCCAATTCTGGCTTCTGTTTTGCCCCTCACAAACCTTTGCCCGTGTCCAGCAGCCCTGGAGCCCTGGGAATGCCCAGGTGCCCGATGCCAGAGGGCATAGGGATGTCCGGCAGATGCTGCCATGGCCACCTCTGCACTTGGGCAGGGCTGCCAGTGCCATCGGGGCTCCGGGAGGTGCCCCTGCAGCGCAGAGACCCCAAGGAATGGCAGGGAAGGGCAAGCCAGGGCTGCCCAGGGCCCAGCCCAGCTGCCCCCCTGGGGCGGCATCCGAGGATCTCCAGGCACAGCTGGGCACGTGCCCATGGACACCACCCATGGCTGCCCTGGCTTGTGGCACCCGAGAACCCCTGGCACCTCTACCAGGGCTGCCCCCACCACCCCCAGTGCCAGTGCTGGCTGTGCCCAGCCAGACCTGCTCCCTGCAGCAGCTCCAGGGCTCAGAGCCGGGAGCCACTTGTTAAGGATTGCTGGGCCCTGCCTTGGGAGCCACTCCTGGGACAGCCCCAACGCTCCGTGTGGCTCTCCACAAACTCAAACCCTGCCAGTCCCCGTGGCTGGGGGGCTCAGTGTCCCATCACACACCTCCTCTGCAGGGAACTGGGCTCTCCCTCCAACCCAGCGTGCTGGGAAAGCCACAAAGGGAAGCTGCACATGCAGAGATGCAAAGGAGGGAGAAAGGGAAAGGGAAAGAGTTGCTGTCACTGAACTCACCCGCAATGGGAACTCAGTTCTGATCCGCACCACAGAATTCCACCCTCAGGAACACAGAAATCAATCACTGCAGGGATTCAAACACACCCACCTGAGAGAGCTCCTTGTGAGCACAGTGCACTCCCCCAATGGGAATGATGTTGGGCATCAAAGGCCTGGGATAGTCCAGCACAAATTCCAGTCTCAGCAGCCAAACAGAGCCCCGGCGCAAGAGATCCAGCACAGTCACCTCCCGGCCCAGGAACTCCGAGGCCAGTTTGGCAAAGGGTTTAAAGCCAAAGTCACAGAGGAAATAATTGGGCATCTCAAAGAGTGCATTCCCCACCCTCTGGAAGAAGGTCATGTGGTCTGAGAGCTGGGAGAAATCCCTTGGGACATAGGAGAGGGGTCTGGGGCACTGAGTGGCCTCAAAATCCAAACCACACGGGATCCCCCGCAGGAAATACACAGAAGGAAGGGCAAGGTGCTCGGCCAGGATCAGCCCACAGGGCACCACCGGGTCTGTAAGGAGGGCATCGAACTTGCTCTCCTCCAGGTACTTGAGGAGTTCTTGGTTCTTCACGAGGCTTTCACAGCTCTGAACTGACAACTCACCGAGTCTCTTAAACCCTTGAGAAGCTCTGAGAAATCTTGTCAGGAAAGACCCTTCTTCAAAGGAAAGCTGCAAGAAAGCTTTGAGTTCCTTCTCCATCCCCTCCTGTGTGAGAGGCACTGGGTACGTTTTCAGCACAAAGTCCTTGGATGGTTTGATGTACAAAGTGACTTCTGGGGCCACCACAACGATCTCGTGTCCCTTCTGGCTGAGAATGCCCAGCACTTCCCTCATGCTGAGCCAGTGACTCCCATCCGTGGGCACCACCAGGAGCTTCCCCCCTGAAGCCACAGCCAGCAGGGCCAGCAGCACCCCCAGAGAGCACCCGGGGGCTGCCCCAGGAGCCATCCCTGAGCAATCCCGGAGCCTCCAAGGAGGGAAAGAGCCAGCGGCGCTGCCCAAGCCCATGTGGCACAGCCCCACTGCTGAGCCCTCTTTTATCTGCTGGGTGGTAAATGTGTAATCACCCCGGTGATAAAAGGCTGCAGAGGCAGCAGAGAAGTCCATCCGAGTCCATGAGCTGGTGCTGGGTGGGGAGTCACCAGATAACATCCCCTGGCTGTGCCTGAGGGACAGCAAAGGGTGGCCCTGCCAGGAGAGCCCTGCCTGGCACTGCTCTGTCCAGCCCTTCCCTTGGGACGTCCCTTCTGGCCCTGCAGGACATGAGGAGATGTGTGCCAGGCACAGCCCCACTCAGCCCTGCCCAGGCTGCCCCAGCACGGCCCCAGAGAGCCCAGCTCGGGGGGCACACACCCCACCCGCCTGCGGAACAGCCCCTGCAGTGGCTTTGCAGCCTGGGAAGGCTGGAGGGGCACAGGGATGGTGCCAGGGATGGGCAGGACACACCACCGACCCTCAGCAGCATTGCCAGTGTCCCAGCTGCCCCTCAGGGCATGGCAGGGCAGAGCAGAGACTCAGGAACACTCCTGGAGGGGCATTTTCACCTGGAATGGGAACTCGATGGTTATCCACACAACACAAAATTCCACCCTGAAGAACACAGAAATCATTCACTGCAGGGATTCAGAGCACACCCACCTGAGAGAGCTCCTTGTGAGCACAGTGCACTCCCCCAATGGGAATGATGCTGGGCATCAAAGGCCTGGGGTAGTCCAAGACAAACTCAATCCTAATGAGCCAAACAGAGCCCCGACGTAAGAGATCCAGCACAGTCACCTCCCGGCCCAGGAACTCCGAGGCCAGTTTGTTGAAGGGTTCAAAGGCAAAGTCACAGAGGAAAAAATTTGGGAGGTCATAGAGCAGATTCCTCACCCTCTGGAAGAAGGTCATGCGGTCTGTGTGCTGTGTGAACCCCCTGGGCACGTAGGAAGGGGGGCTGGGGCACTGAGTGGCCTCAAAATCCAAACCACACGGGATCCCCCGCAGGAAATACACGNCTGGGCATCAAAGGCCTGGGGTAGTCCAAGACAAACTCAATCCTAATGAGCCAAACAGAGCCCCGACGTAAGAGATCCAGCACAGTCACCTCCCGGCCCAGGAACTCCGAGGCCAGTTTGTTGAAGGGTTCAAAGGCAAAGTCACAGAGGAAAAAATTTGGGAGGTCATAGAGCAGATTCCTCACCCTCTGGAAGAAGGTCATGCGGTCTGTGTGCTGTGTGAACCCCCTGGGCACGTAGGAAGGGGGGCTGGGGCACTGAGTGGCCTCAAAATCCAAACCACACGGGATCCCCCGCAGGAAATACACGGAAGGAAGGGCAAGGTGCTCGGCCAGGATCAGCCCACAGGGCACCACCGGGTCTGTAAGGAGGGCATCGAACTTGCTCTCCTCCAGGTACTTGAGGAGCTCTTTGTTTTTCAGCAGCTGCTCACAGCTGGAGACCCCGAGGGCGCTGAGCCTTTTCATCCCTTTGAAGACTTTCAGAAACCTTGACACAAAAGACCCTTCTTCAAAGGCAATCTTTGCAAATGCCTTGAATTCCTTCTCCATCTCCTCCTGTGTGAAAGGCACTGGGTACTTCTTCATCACGAAGTTCTTGGCTGGCTTGATGTGCAAAGTGACTTCTGGGGCCACCACGACGATCTCGTGTCCCTTCTGGCTGAGAATGCCCAGCACTTCCCTCATGCTGAGCCAGTGACTCCCATCCACGGGCACCACCAGGAGCTTCCCCCCCGCAGCCACAGCCAGCAGGGCCAGCAGCACCCCCAGAGAGCACCCGGGGGCTGCCCCAGGAGCCATCCCTGAGCAATCCCGGAGCCTCCGAGGAAGGAACGGCCCCAGCTCGGGAGTTTTAAGCCCTCTGGGCTGTGCTTTGTCTGGGTGATCTTTAGACTTGTTTGCTGTTTGGTCAATGTGTAATCACGGCCATGGCAAAGGTGAAAGCAGAGGTGTTGAACTTCAGCTGGTCAGGGCAGGAAAACACCCCTCTCTTGGCACTTGGGTTTGCAGGAATGCCCTCTGGTCACGGATGGATCGGGGCAGGAATCCCAGGGCGCAGCCGGAGCTCAACTTGGCAAGGGATGCGAACACCGAGCGCTTCTCCAGGTGCGTCCCCACAAGAGGGAGCTCCGGGAATGTCTATCCCTGCCCGTAAGGAGGACTGGGAAAATATGGACAAGGAGAAGCCTGAGGGAACCTCCGTGCCCACCCGTCTGTGTTTGGAAATGGTATCACTTCCCTAATAACTTTCCTAATGAGTTGTTTTAATTAATCACAAGCAGCGTAACTTTCCACTCCGCCAGCACTTCCCAAGGTTTGCCACGAGCTGCCGTTGTGGGAACCCCGGTTGGGAAAACCCAACCTGGCTTCGCTTCCAAGTGATCCCAGAGCCACGGAGAGGGGACCAAAGCCCGGGAGGGAAATGCTGCTGGATCTGGACACAAGGGGTGCAGAATTCATGGAGCACAAGGACAGCCCGCAGAGCCCCCAAAGGAAAAGGAAACGAACCAAGAAACCCTCCTTAGCCGGCAAAAAGAGGATTAAAAGCCTGAAAGAGTGGGGTAACGAGCATGAGAAGGGAGAAATCAAAGACAAATAGAAGACAGAACGCTATTAATGAAGGGAATTGTGCAATTTATAGCCAATGAACATTTAAATCCAGCTACAGACGGACCCCAAGAAGGAGCAAAATCCCGCCCTGTGCAAGAGGAGCTCAATTCGGGATCACCTGAGGAACCCCAACATACACTTGGGCCACCACCCAACGACACGGGACCCGATGAGATGCATCCCACACTCCCGAGGGAATCGGCTCCTGGAGCTGCCGGGATATCGGGAAAGTCGCGGTGAAGCCCCAGGTGAGAAGGAAAAGGGACAGACCGACCCTCCTCGGAGCTACTCCGTGATTTGGGGAAATAAGAGATCCCTCAACAACTCAGCTCAAAAGAGCTCAACAACAGGCCATTAATTATTTTCCAAACCGGGATTCTCAGGCTGAGAAATTCCCTCCAACTCCTGCCCAGTCTGCCAAAGGGTTAGGGAGATATTAAAGCTCCACGTGGGGAACGAGCCGGTTTGTTCAGCGGTTTTATGTCGTGGCATCGGGAGGAAAAGGGAAAATCAGCCCCTAAAATTCACTTCCCTGGAAAGCCTCTCTTGGGAAGGACACGAGTTTTTTTCCAGCCGAAATTAAAACCCAATCAAGCAATTTTAGAGCTGGTTTGCCCCAGGGCCAGGAGAGCAAACCACATCAACGCCCAGCGAGAGGCTCTAATTAGGAAAATGAGCACACGGAAGGAATTTTGACAATAGGAGAATTTAGTCCGCAGGTTGGTGGGTATTTTTAAGGACATTTGTCAAAGTGCCGCAGCCCCCTCTGCGGGGAACCTTTTGGGAAGGCACCGAGGCACACACGGAGCAGCCAGAGCATTAAGTACCAACTGATGCTTCTGAATTATTTAAGGCTCGTTCCATCAACCCAAGAGATCGTTTTTAAAAATCCCATTGTGTCAGGAAGGCAAATATTTGGAGTTACCGACACTCACTCGGTAAGGCGAGTCTGTGCCTTGTCGGAGCAGCGATGAGCGCTCCCATCTAACCCCAAAAGCCCAACTGCGACAGCGAAAATGCTCAAATCCTGATAATTCTTTGGAAAATTAACTGCAAGAGCGAGAGACGATTAAAATCAACTCACTTTCCTCCCTATTTTCTTTGCCCCTTTTCCCCCTTTTACTTATTTTCTTCCCCCCTTTTCCCCCTATTTTCTTTTCCCCCTATTTTCTTCCCCCCTTTCCCCCGTATTTTCTTCCCTCCTTCCCCCCTCTTTTCTCTGCCCCTACAGTAAACAGATTTATCCCGTAGCAGCACCACAAGCTCACGCACACCATTCCACGCACCCAGAGCACTCGCAAACAGCGTTAAACGCGAATCCCTTTTCTCCCGGAAGCCACTGACCTGCACAAACCTCCCAAAGCTCAAGCACACAACTATTTACACACACACAGAGCATTAAATATTAATAAACCTTATCGCCATCACTGACCTGAGGCAAGGGCTTTTCCTTTCCACAGGTTATACCTCCAATAAAAGCGATGCTGGCACGGGATACTCAGGAATAAACCCCATCTTTTGAAGGCAGGTGGATCCCTCACTGCCACTGCTCTGCCAGGAACCTCCGAGACCAGAAGCCCGACTGGCAAACAGAATGGCAAAGGGAGGATTCCCATGCCTTGAAGGTGAGGTTTTCCTTTCCCACACGCTGGAAAAACGCCGTGTGGTCGGGATTGTCTCGGGATGCGGGACGGGGTGGGGTGCAAATCGAACCTGCGGGGAAGCCCCCGCAGAGGGGATGGAGGGATGCAGGGCCGGGATTTTCCCGCAGGATCCCTGAGAATGGCACAGAATCCACTCCTTTTCCAGGCGCTCCAGCAGATCCCGGTTGCTCCTGGAGCCGGGACACGAGCCGGGCTTTTCCTTGCACGGAATTCCAAAGGGGCGCAGCTTTTCCCTGGATACGCGTGGAGGGCGAGATGCCGGGATGGCTCCAAGCTGAGCCAGTGCCCCCCACCCATGGGCACCACCCGCACCTCCCCACCCTCGGGCGGCAGTGCCAGGCACACCCCAAACCCCCCCTGGAAAGCCAAACAGCCTGGCAGGGCTGACACAGATCCATGCCCATATTCCGCCTTAAGGATCCGGCTTTTCCAGCTGGACCAGTCGCGGGAGCGTCATTTAAAGATGAATCAATTTGGGCTGGGCAGAGCCGGGCTTGGGATGGGGTTCAATCAGAGAATCCCAGAATCGATCTGGTTGGAAAAGCCCTCCAAGATTATCAAGTCTAACCCTTGGTCCAACCCCACTCTGATCACTCAGTGCCACGGCCAATCTCATCTTAAACCCCTCCAGGCTGGCTGGAAATCTGCATTGAAGTCCTTTCTCGCTTTCCTTCTTTCCGATGGGCATTTTGCAGCCGCTCTGAAACGCCTGTGGGGCTTTAGGGTTAAAATTCTAAAGTGATGCCACAATCCAGCGCAGAGTCTGTGCAAATCCTTCGGGATTTACACCCAGCTCAGCTCTGGGGTCGGGAACGCCTCCAGGTACAAGTTTAATTTAGCGGGAAAGGGTTGGATCAGTGATGGAAAACTCCGAATTGATGCTCTCATGCACCACAATCTTATTCCCATCCTGACCTAAATCTCTCAAAGAGTAATAGGAGGAAACCAGGATTTTCCTGCCATGGATATTGCTGCTGGACTATGATCTTTAGCCCCTGGAAAAGGTGAGGGTGAGCCTTGTCTCCGGAGCAGAGTCTGATCCGAAAGCTGGAGCTGCTTCCAATGGCCTTGTCCGTGGGATGCATTCCCAGAGGATCCTCCAGGGTTTGTCCCTGAGGAGCCCTTAAGCGGCTCGGAGATAGGAAAAAGATAACAGTGACCATTGGAAAGAGGTTTTTATGGAAAAGCAGATCACCAGAGATAAACAATTCCAGCCTGGGAGCGGGAGGAGGGAAGCGAAGCCCCAGGGCAGGAAAGGCTGGCCCTGGGGAGGATTTACAAGCTCGTAAAAGGCGAATCTCTTCTCTAGTCAAAGAAGATTGAGGTTCACAAAGAGTTGTGAATGTGGGGGAAGAGCAGGAGAGGCGAGAGGCGGAGAAATCCATGCCCTGCGGCTCCGGGAAGGCTGGCGAGGGAAAACAGTTCGGGGCAAGGAGAGAGGAGAGCCCGTTTATTTCTGCCACTTCACAAAGACAGAACTTCATCCTTTGTGGGCAACCAAGGGGGGGTTCATGGCTGAGACCTCCTGGGTGATGCTCAGAGTCAGCATCTGCCGACCCCTAAATTTGCTTGCCCACTTAATCCCTGGCCTTACACGGTTCTACCTAAGCAGGGGCAACAAGAAGCAAAGGGACATCACCAGCTCCAGCGAGGACCTCAGAGGCCACAGATTGCCAAGTAACCCTTCCCCCATCCCAACCTAAAGATGCACTTGAAAACTCAGTGCTGGGAGATGTTGTTAGAGCCAAACCTTTAGCCTTGGACTCAAACACGAGACCGCTGGGCATAAAAAGCCGCGTTGATGTTCCAACACGTGACTCGGTGAGTTCTTTGTCTCCCTAGATAAGCAGCTAATGGTCTTGAAGGAATGTTCTCCTGCCTCTTAGGAGGCAAAGAATTGTTGGAAGGGCTGTTACGACTCACCAGCCCTTTTGGCATCAATTCCTGCCTGAGCTGGTGCTGGTGTGGGTGACTCCAGCTGGGATCAAATATGTGATCCCCTCACCCAACGAAATCCCCAGGCTGGGCAGACCCAAAGGAAGGAGAAGGGGTCATATTGCATGCCTGGGGTGGAGAAAGTCTTAATCTGAGTTATATCTTCAGACAGGATCAAAGAATCACAGAATAGTTTGGGTTGGAAGGACCTTCAGGCTCATCTTGTTCCACCCCCTGCCATGGGCTGGGACACCTTCCATGGGCAGGGACACTTTCCATGGGCAGGGACACCTCCCACCAGCTCAGGTTGCTCCAAGCCCCATCCAACCTGGCCTTGGACACTTCCACAGATCCAGGGCCAGCCACAGCTTCTCTGACCATGCTGTGCCAGGGCCTGCCCACCCTCCCAGCCAGCAATCCCTTCCCAACATCCAACACCCTGGCAGTGGGAACCATTCCCTGTACCCTTGTCAATAGTCTCGGAGAGGAAGCTAAGATCCCTGTCAAACACCCTGGCACCGCCAGAACTGCCCCTGTGTTCCCTTTCCCAGCCCGCCACAGACCTGAGACAGCGGCTTCTTGCGGGCACAGTTGATGCCTCCGATGAAGACCATGTTGGGCATCACGGGCATGGGATAGTCAAAGGCAAAGTCAAGCCTCTTCAGCCACACGGAGCCGTGGCTCAGGAGCTGCGCCATCGTCATCGGCCTCCCGAGGAACTCGGAGGCCAGGGCCTCGAAGGGCGAGAAGGCAACGCTGCAGCTGAAGGACTCGGAGAGGAAGAGCAGGAAGTTCTTCACCCTCTGGGGGAAGGTCATGCGGTCGGTGTGGAGGGAGAACATGCGTGGCACATAGGACGGCGGGTCCGGGCTCTGCGCGGCCTGGATGTCCAAGGCGCACGGGACGCCGCGCATGAAGAAGACGCTGGGGATGGAGAAGTGCACAGCAACGATCTGCCCGCAGGGGTTGAAGGGGTCCGTGAAGACGGCGTCAAACTTGCTGTCCCTGATGTAGCTCATCATCTCCTCGTTGTACAGCAGGGCCCTGCAGGAGGCCTCGAACATGGATGCGCTCTTCCGGAAATCCTGCAGGGTGTTCCAAAACCTGATGGGGAAAGGGTCTGCCCTGAAGCACTTGGGGCCAAAGGAACGCATGAGGGCCTCCATCTCCTCCTTCTTGAAGGGCACGGGGTACGTTTTCAAGTTGTAGCTCTCCGAGGAGTCGATGAGTATCTTGTTGTCCGGCGCCACCACCACAATTTGGTGCCCTCTGCGGCTCAGCTCGGTCAGCACTTCCTTCATGCTGAGCCAGTGGCTGCCCTCCATGGGCACCACCAGCAGCTTCCCGGCGCCCGCAGGGCTCAGGAAGGCCAGGCAGAGGAGCAGCAGTGCCCCCAGCATGTTGGGAGCCGCACGGGGAGGAACCCTCAGCTGGAGAGGCCAGGGCTGGCCCGGAGGCTTTTGTAGGCGCACCCCACCCTCTTGGGAACACTTCCCACCGATCCCTCTGCCCTCTGCCTCCCTCCCGGCCAAGGCACTCCAAGGTTTGCACAGAATGGAGCCACAGCAGGTGAGTCACCCTCATAAAAGGGAAAGTTCAGATCTGTGCCTCAAAAAGGAGCCAAGAAAGGCAGGGCACCTTCACTGAGAACCTCAGAAGTCTCCCCTTGCCCTCAGCCTAATGCAAGTTGTGGGGTGAAGCAGAAGATGAAGATGAGAAATCAGCGCTGGAGTATCTGGGGTGGGGCTTTGCTTTGGTTGTGATAACCCAGCCCAGCTGGCAGTGCTGAGGAAAGGGCATCTCTTCCTTTCACTCACGGGTTGTCTGAGCTAAGCAGCCGACAGGAGGTGTTCCCTCATCTCTGCACCCAACTTTCACCCCAGCCCTTGCCCTGCCACCTGCAAGGGGAGGTTGCAAAACAGCAGTTGACCCTCGGACCTCAGATAACACGGACCAGCAGCGCGCCCCAGTCACCCAGGCGGGAGACATTCATGGCCAGTGTTGGCACAGCTCATGGCCAGTGTGGGGGAAGTTCATGGCCAATGTCAGGGCAGTTCATGATCAATGTCAGGTCAGTTCATGGCCAGGGTAGGGTCAGTTCATGGTCAGTGTCAGGGCAGTTCATGGCCAATGTTGGGGAAGTTCACGGCCACTATCAGGTCAGTTCATGGCGAATATTAGGGCAGTTCATGGCCAATGTCAGGTCAGTTCATCACCAATGTCAGGTCAGGTCAGGTCATGGCCAGTGTCAGGTCAGTTCATGATCAATGTTGGGGCAGTTCATGGCCAGTGTCAGGTCAGTTCATGGCCAATATTGGGGAAGTTCATGATCAATAGCAGAGCATTTCATGATCACTATCAGGTCAGTCCATGGCCAGTGTAGGGTCAGTTCATGACCCCAAATCTGTGGGTCCAGATCCTTCCTGGCTGTGAACTGCTGGGGGTTCAAATATTGGTGACAACCCCTCAGTGGAGTTTGTAAGTAGGTGGTGGGGAGGTGGCTTTGGGATGGATTTCCCTTCTCCAAGGGCTCTCCATTCCTAATAGAGCTTTCTTTTCCCAGCTTTCTGGTGGGAAAGCTTTGCCCTTACTGAAAAGGAGCAGCTCCATCACCCACACTGTCTCCATGGATTAACTTACTGGGAATTCCCCCAGCTCAGAGAAACAGGATGCAGAGAAAGCTGTTCAAGGCACACCAGGATTTTGGCACCCAAAAGCCCCAATGGGAATTTGGAGAAAACACTCAGAAAAGCTTAAAAACCCCAAATGAATGAGCTGTGAGAGAAGGGGAAGATGGAATTTAAAGAGGATTTCTTTTGGATTTAAGACACTGACACCTTGATGTACCAGCACGGGAAGGAGTCCATCTGGCAGGTGGTTGTGACGGGGGAAAAGTGATGGATGGGTAAGATTGAAGTCCTACAAGCCCCACTGAGGATGGGAGGAGAAGGAATATATGGAAACATGGACAGGCACTTCCCACTTGGAACTTCCCACCAAAACCGAGCTTCAGGTCAACACCAGAACTTATCATTTGCATTAGAGTCACATGTCATTAAATTGTCATAATTAAGCCTGATGAGGCTTTAGGTTTGCCGGGGTAAGATACAGTCTGGACACTGGATGTCAGGAATCCAGGCTTTCATCACCCTTTTGCCTTCAAACACCAAGATGTTTTTCAGGGAGGGTTTGATGCGAGGCTGCCGTGGCATGAGATGGTCTTTAAGGTCCCTCCCAACCCTCCCTGATTCTACTTTTCTATTTACATTTTCACCTTTCCACCAGGAAAAAAAACCCACCCCCCAAAATAAAAGGTGATACCTGAGAGAGCTTTTTCTTCTGCTCACAGTTTATCCCTCCGATAAAAGCCATGTTGGGCATCACCGGCCTGGGGAACTCGAACACAAAGTCGTACCTCATCAGCCAAAAGGAGCCCTTGCTGAGCAGCTCCGTGGCCGTCACCTTCTCCTTCAGGACCTCATGTGCAAGCTCTTCCATCTTGGCATAGATTGGCTTGCAGTAGAAGAGCTCCAGGAGATGGACCAGCATGTTCTTCACACGCTGGGAGAAGGTCATGGCATCCGACTGATAGAGGAAGAACCTGGGGATGTAGGAAGGAGGGCTTGGACACTGGGTGGCCTCCGAGTCCATCCCGCAGGGAAAGCCGCGCAGGAAGTAGATGGAAGGGACCGAGAGATACTCGGCCACCACCGGCCCACACATCAGGATGGGATCCGTGAAAACCACGTCGAACTTGCTCTCCCTCAGCTGCCTCATCAGGGCCTCATTGTGCAGGAGGCTCTGGCAGTTCATGAAGAAGACCTGGGACAGCTCCACCGTGCCTCGGTACGAGGAAACGATGTGATTCCACGTGGATTGCTCCACAAAATGGGCATCCACGAAGGACTTGAGCATCTCCCCCAGATGTTCCTCGGGATACGGGATGGGATACACCTTCACCGTGTAGTTCTGAGGCTCCTTCGCCGTCATGTACAGGCTCGTTGCGGGCACCACCACCACCACCTCGTGGCCCTTCTGCTGGAGCTTCTCCACCACGGGCCGCATGCTGAGCCAGTGGCTCCCATCCTGAGGCACCACCAGGATCTTCCCACCCTCGGCAAAGGCAAGACAAGACGCCAGGAGAAGGAGGAGGCTCCTGTGGGAGCACAGGGAGGGCAGAGCCATCCTGGTGGAAGGGAATGGAGGGATCTCTGCTCCACAGGGATTCAACCCTCCTTTATCCGTGCAAACTGAGCAGGGAACTTATTGACCATGGGGATAAATCTTTAACCTCCCGCTGCCGTTGGGATTGGCCTCCTGTGTCACCAACATGCCCATGGAAGCGCGGCGTTCTTGGAAAAGTGTTTGGACTGCTGTTAATGTTTAAGCTGGAAGGTCTATCAGCACCTTCCTGCATTCCTGAAATGG
>VXBX01000485.1:14979-34744 GCA_013400415.1 Scytalopus superciliaris
CGCCTCAGCCTCTCTTCCCAGGCAGGGCATCCCTGCTGTTTGAGGTAATGTGTAGCTTTAATTTGTGAGCCCCTCTGGTGCTACAAAGGTAAATAACGCAGGAACATCTATTAATATATAGAACATTAAAAAATCATTTGTTTCACCAAGGGAAAGAGCATAATGCTCCTCTGAAACAGTGGATGAGGTAAAATGAAAGATCTGAGTGTGCTAAAGGGAACTTATATGGTGTCATATACCATGAAGATATCTAATGTTGCTTTATTCCCTTTAACTTCCTACCTTTAACTGACTGGGAATTTCCATCATAGTTAAGAGAGTTATAATCTCCTCTGACATTTGTACTATATCAGCCTATACTGAAGGTCTTTCCAATTGAGTAATTACCATTAGCAGTGCTGAATGTCCCAAGGATGGTTTTTATTGGGTACAAATTAATGAATGATTTTCAATTCCTGAGCCAAAATATTTGTACATTATTATCCTGTTTGAAATCCCAGATTTTCTTTTGTTTTCAGTTTATCCTTCAATTTAAGCTATACTGTATTTAATTACTTTTATTTCTTTTTTTCATTTGAAGGACTTTCTTCAAATTGGAATAATCTACTCAAATTTTTGATGAAAATCCTAAAATTAGTTATATGACTGGTGAACTTATAATACCCTTTACACAAAACATTTGCTTGAAACAAGGATCACACATCCACTCTTTGTTTCTGAAGTTCTGGCAAACTTTCATTAAAGCTGTGCTTTTCTTTCCTCAAAATTTTTATTCTAGATAACAGTGAATTTTAAGATTTCACTGTACAGTGAGATGGCTGAAGCCAAAATTTAGTCTCTGCACAGCGCTACTTATAATAAGATATGTCTCCTTTAGTTGCAAAATATTGTCTAATTTTACAAAAAAAGACTTGTGATGTGGGTCACTGAATCCAGCCTAATTCAAGGAAGGAAGGAAGAAAGTTTTTCTTCCTCATATTTCAGAGAGGCCAACATCCCATAAAAGTGATATTAGAATAAGAAAAGAATCTGTTCTTACTGACCAGCTTAAGAACATGACATGATGCCAGTTTCCTAGCCTTTGAAACAAAGGAAATGAGATAAAAGATGTTTGGTGCTCAAGCTTGTGATATTGGTATGATATTGGTATGCTGCCTATTGAAGCACAGAGAATTAAACAGAAATATTTCATCACTTACAGAGGATCCATAGGGTAAATCAAATTAGACTCATTATTGGAATGAGTACAGTGAGTGTGTTGTTGAGTTATCCTAAAGCTTATTGTGATAGTTTTCACCTCAGCTGGACATCAGGTGCCCACCAAAGCCACTCTGTCAGTCCTGTCCTCAGCTGGAAAAGGGAGAGAAAATATAGCAAAAGGCTCATGGGTTGAGATAAGGACAGGGAGAGATCATGGGCAAAACATACTTAACTCATAAAATTATTTTAATTTATTGCCAATCAGATCAGAGTAGGATAATGATAAATAAACCCAGAATCTTAAAGAACACGTTCTGTCAACCCCTCTGTTCTTCTCAGGCTCAACTTCACTCCCAAATTCTCTACCTTCTCCCCTCCATCAGCTCAGAAGGACAGGGAGTGGGGCCTGNATGAATGTGTTCCTGCAGGAAACAGCTAAAAAAGGGAAGAAGTGCATGAAAAATTACAACACTGACATCTTTCACATCATGGTGTTATGGCTTGAAGTCTGCAGAAAAAGAAATTACACTGCTTGTTCAATCCTCCTGGCTGAAAGTGGCTGACAGAAGGTCTTTATCATGCACACACAAACCACACACAAACTTACATACATGCACAGAGAAGGCTTGGACTAATCTTTCTTGTTTTCATCAGCGCTGAAATCACTACTTTTCCTTTTATTCTATTCAATATAAACTGCAAGTATCTCCAAGCTTTTATCAATAACCTCTTTTCTATACTTATCAGCATCTTTTCCACATTGTTGGGGCCATTTTCCAAACAATTGTATGAGGGCAGGGGAAAAGCCAACGCAATAATGGGCTCAGGGTCACAACTGAAACTGTTCTGTATAATAAGCAAACCTGAAACAGTAAACTGAGAAAGAGAGAGGGAAGGAGAAGAAGAGAAAAGAAAATGCTGACTTGGGTCAGGGGTCAGCTCTCTGATCTATTGTCAGCGCCTCTGCCTTTTGCGTTATGGAATTTGTCTTTCATTACCCTGTCTGCCACTCTTGTCAATACACGCTGAAAAGACTCCTCAATAGGAAATTGTAGAGTTCTGGTTGAGGTAACAGGGGGAACTACCCGCTGAAGCCAGCTTGTGACTCACTGCTGTTTCCCGGGCCTCCAGTCTGATGCCAATCTTTACTCGGCATTGCCCAACAGAGCACCAACAACAACCATGAGGGAAGAAGGGTTCTGCAGCCCCCCCCCCCCCCCCCCCCCCCCNTTCAAATTGGAATAATCTACTCAAATTTTTGATGAAAATCCTAAAATTAGTTATATGACTGGTGAACTTATAATACCCTTTACACAAAACATTTGCTTGAAACAAGGATCACACATCCACTCTTTGTTTCTGAAGTTCTGGCAAACTTTCATTAAAGCTGTGCTTTTCTTTCCTCAAAATTTTTATTCTAGATAACAGTGAATTTTAAGATTTCACTGTACAGTGAGATGGCTGAAGCCAAAATTTAGTCTCTGCACAGCGCTACTTATAATAAGATATGTCTCCTTTAGTTGCAAAATATTGTCTAATTTTACAAAAAAAGACTTGTGATGTGGGTCACTGAATCCAGCCTAATTCAAGGAAGGAAGGAAGAAAGTTTTTCTTCCTCATATTTCAGAGAGGCCAACATCCCATAAAAGTGATATTAGAATAAGAAAAGAATCTGTTCTTACTGACCAGCTTAAGAACATGACATGATGCCAGTTTCCTAGCCTTTGAAACAAAGGAAATGAGATAAAAGATGTTTGGTGCTCAAGCTTGTGATATTGGTATGATATTGGTATGCTGCCTATTGAAGCACAGAGAATTAAACAGAAATATTTCATCACTTACAGAGGATCCATAGGGTAAATCAAATTAGACTCATTATTGGAATGAGTACAGTGAGTGTGTTGTTGAGTTATCCTAAAGCTTATTGTGATAGTTTTCACCTCAGCTGGACATCAGGTGCCCACCAAAGCCACTCTGTCAGTCCTGTCCTCAGCTGGAAAAGGGAGAGAAAATATAGCAAAAGGCTCATGGGTTGAGATAAGGACAGGGAGAGATCATGGGCAAAACATACTTAACTCATAAAATTATTTTAATTTATTGCCAATCAGATCAGAGTAGGATAATGATAAATAAACCCAGAATCTTAAAGAACACGTTCTGTCAACCCCTCTGTTCTTCTCAGGCTCAACTTCACTCCCAAATTCTCTACCTTCTCCCCTCCATCAGCTCAGAAGGACAGGGAGTGGGGCCTGTGGTTAGTTCATCACACATTGCCTCTGCTGCTCATTCCTCCTCAGGGGGAGACTCCTAACACTCCTCTCCATGGGGCAACAGGTCCTGCCAGGAGTCACATCACAGGTTTCCCATGTGGCAGCCTCCTTTGGACATCCATCTGCTCTGGCATGGGGTTCCTCCATGGGCTACAGGTGGATCTCTGAAACCCCATGGATCTCCATGGGCTGCAGGGGGACAGCCTGCCTCACCATGGTCTGCACCATGGGCTGCAGGGGAATGTCAGCTCCTGCACCTGGAGCACCTCCTCTGCCTCCTTCTCATCTGACCTTTAGTTATTCCCCTCACATATTCTCACCGCTCTCTTATCTGAGCACAATTACCTCTGAGCATTAACTTTTTTTCTTCTTAAATAAATTATCACAGAGGTGTTACTATCCCCTTTGATTGTCTCAGTCTTGGCCAGCAGTGGGTCCACTCTGAAGCTGCCTGGCATTGCCTCTGTCAGACATGTGAGAAGCTTCTAGGAGCTTCTCAAAGAAGCCATGCCTGTTCCCCTGCCTGCCCCTTGCCCCCTGCTCCAGTTACAAAATGTGGCCATGCAAACTCAATACATCTATTTAGGAAGAGAAATTAACAAATCTCAAAGGATCATGGGAATCTCTCTGCAGTAGGAAAATTGAGACTGGACTTTTTTCTCTAAAATTGATATGTTCTCATTCACAGTGAAACAATTTGCCAGTCCTATTATCTCTGTTTTGCATAATCAGCTTAGTTAATCACAAGAGTTCTTTTCATCCTAACAAATCCCTAAAAGGAACACAGGACCTGGTCCAATCTGGACATTATGAAGATTACCTTACAAATGAGAGCTCTTAATTCTTATTTGGATCCCTGAAAATCTCCTCATTGTTTCCCGTTCTAGATGGATACAATGTGGACAACCAATTGTGCTTCAGTCCTTAAGCATCATAAAACAGTCATGTGATACTATCTTCTGTACTTACCAAAGTGTAGTTGCTGGAGACTGTCCATCTGTAGGATAGACTGTTTCACTTTCATAGTCAGATGTATTTGGAAAAGTTCAGTATCTGAGGAGGCTTACATAACAAAGCCCTTCCAGGGCACTGATATAGAACAAATGCCACCAAGTTCATTTGGAGAAAAAGCAAATGGTACAATGTACTCACGATTGTCCCCTCCAGATCAAAGTAAACAATTATCTGTTATGAAGTATTTCCAAATGCTGCTAAAAGGGTGAGCTTTGGAATATGGAAAGCTGGCTTTTTCTTTTCTTAAGATCTTCTTATGTGCTTGCATCAGTGCAAGAAAGTGTAGTATTATATATTATAGAAAAGCATGTGAGCCATTTATTTATATCTTACTGATAGATAAAAAGTGTAACTCAACTCAAAAGTCTAACTGTGCCATTTCAGTACACAAAAGTGAATTTCACCCACAGCAATTCCAGTGGCCAATTTACCAACAGATGTTGTTTTACAGGAAGATCTATTAAATTAATTTGTCCTTCATTAAGAGACACTATGTTATAAAGTTTCCCCAATAGCTTTCCACAGCACACTTGCTCCCAATTTGGTTGAAGTCCAGTCTTTGCTATAAAGTGCAAAATACTTGGCTGCTAACTGAAAATATATAGCAAGCAAGAAACACTTTTTAATTAATATGAAAGAAGTAGTTGTATTAACAGTGGTACTGGGAAAAAGTCGTTTTTATTTTTCCCCCTATATTATTATTATACGTCTCCCACTGCTGGCATTTTCTTTGAAATAATCATCCTTTTTCCAAAAGGTAATGGATACTTTCACCTTCCATATTTTCCCTTTATGAACATTTATAAGCCTCACTGCACATACTTTATCCAACAGGTAAGCTTCTACCTTATAAAAAGGCAATTTAGCTTTATAGATTTGGCAATACTGAACACTTGGTTAAATGAAGGGTGCCTCATTTAAGAAATGGCATATCTGAAAAGGGTTGTTATCACAGTTTTAAGTCAGTGTAAAAACACTATCCAGTACACTACTTTGATATGGATGGAAAATATTGCTTCTGGCATATTTTCATATTGGTGGGTGCCTGGAAATGTTCCAGTATATGCCTCTATTTAGCTGGAAAAAAGGTGCTGTATATCTTGAGGATGACTTTTTTATTTAAAACTGTCTTCTTTTGTTTAGGAAAACATTTGTACAGAAATTTGATATATTATTTGCTCAAGTTTTTAAGATTAATTGCTTTACAAAATAAGGGACTTCAAAAGAAGCATTTCTAGAACATGATTGAATCATAATCAAATTTTATGGTATTAAATGTTACACTTTCTGTATTCCAATTCTAGCCAATTTAACATTCAGACATCCCTAAATTGTTATCATTTGAAAGAAAAACAAGTCAGAAATGACTGAAAATGCTAATTAAATACTAGGGTTTATAATGTTAATGAGATTAACATTTCAAAATAACCTCAAGTTAACTTATACTATTTTTAAGTTGACAGAAAATAAAATATGCAAATATTAGGGCATTTGAGGGTCACTTTGGGAGCTATGCCTATGGTCATTTTTTATTAGAACATTAACTTAGTGACTTTAAAAATAATTGGTTAAACAGAATAAGAGCATTTTTGTACAATTTTAATCTTAATAGAAGTCCTTTATTTCATTCAGCACACAGTACTTTGAGGTATCTTGTAAAACTTTTTTTTTTCCTTTTCTTTTTTTCTTTTTTTTTCCCCAGGAGGTTATTTAAAATATGTAACTTTATTTTATTTTGTGGTTTGGTTGGATTTGGTTTCTTTTCAGAATGGGATATGGGGCTTCTGATGTGTTTATTGTTTTGGGTTGGAACTTCTTTGTCTCAGTGATAATTTAATTTGAAATGGTAGAGATGATCTTAGTCTTCAAAGCAGCAATCTCTCCCTACTTTTGAAATGTTTCCCAAGAGATCCAAATACCTTTCAGCCTTTTTGTCCTGATGATCCTTTAGCAATAACAAAGTTGAGGAAGTTTCTCACAACTCTCTATTATTGCATTTTTTAAACAATTTGGTTACCAGTTCTTTAGAGCTGTTGTCACCCATAATCCTCTCTTGTGTACCATTGACAGAGTGACCTTCATACTCACTGGCTCATCCATCATACAATGAACTTTTCACTCTACACCATGCTCATCCCTTCCTAGTAAGGAAAACCTTTGTCCTCATCCCCCTTTGCCATTAACTGGAGATTCTGTACTTTTGCAAATGTGTATCATCAGAAATGAAAAAGGAGGAAGTGGGAAAAGATCACTAGTTCAGCACCTTTGAAAGTTGGTACAGATGGCTATCTTTAAAGCACATCTATCATTCTCATTTGCAGTTCTTCATCCAATACACACACCACCCCCACCCCCACCACCGTTTGTGCCCCCCCACTGGACAGAAGCTACCTAGTGAATCAGTAATATTAAAAAAATGAACTTTCCCTATATTACAGGACGCTCTGTGTATTTGCCTTACATCCCTAAATTTAAGGATCCCAATGAAAAGAGTTTGGCTTTGAAATTGTAAACAAACTCTTTTATTTAAACATATTAAAGAGCAAAGGTAACTCTACCATTTGCAACCTGCAAAATCTGTTTTCAAAGTTGCTACACAAAACATTATTAGGGACAGGGAATGAACTCTGTTCATGTATGTATGTACAAGGTCTTGTGTACTCTTGCATTAAAACATTTCTGGCTGCTCCAGTGAACAGACTGAAACATTCAATTCTGGTGCCATTCTGTTTGTATTTAATCCTTATTTTTCTTTGCGTTTCCTCATATGACACTTGACTAAAATCTAATCTCCGGTTTTTAAAATAATCTCTCCACTGTTTATATGAATATAAAACCAGCACCATTGTTACTGTTTTACCATTAAGTTTTTGTATTATATTTGTTCCAGAAATTTTCAGAAAATAATTAAAATAATATAAACCTATACATTCTTTTAAATGATATATGAGAAAATAAATCATAGAAAGACCTCAAGTTTAGAAAATGGGAAGGGAGTTGTTGAGTTTATAACTGATGTGAAAAACTAAGAATTGGCAGTGGCATGTGTCTGACATTTTCAGACAGTGAATATAAGTAGATTTGGTTTAAAGTTTTGCTTAATTTGCTTTATGAACAGAGAGTTGGACTCCAAACATTTTCTATTTGCTATTCTTTTTCAGAATTATATACAAGTTTGCATTGAAAGTCCTATTCACAAAACACTGACTTAGCCATTTACCCAAGAATTTATCTACTTTTATTTAAAAAAAAGCCAACAAAACCCAAATAAACCAGGCAAAAATCCCCCAAACAAAACAACAAACCTACAAACCTTTTTGAATAAAATCCATGACATATTCGGCTATAAATGCCCTGTGCACACGTTTTTTCCCCCATTGCATTTGAAAGAGTCTTTCTACTTTGTATTGTATAACTTTAGTGTCTTTACAATCCCAGAATCATGGACTTGAACTCTCTCTCTGACATGTTGGCATATCTCAAATTATATAACTTGAGTAATTTCCACTGGAGAAAGTGAAAACAGCAAAAAGAAGTATCTCATTCAAAATCATTCACTTGCCAAGGTTTGGTCAGACCTTACATTCATTTGCTGGTATTTTCACCAGCTTTCCCTCATAGATGTTTAACCTGTGAAACTACAAACCTTTATTTCTCAGTTACATATTTTCCCTCATCAGAAAGCTTTCTAGTTTAAAATTTGTGCCTTTTAATTGTACCTAAATAGAAGAAAAATATAAGAGAATAAAATATTTTTAATGTAAAACTTAAGTAGCAAGAGTAGTACTAATAAAAATAAGTTGAAGTGAAATTTGAGTGTGCATATTTGCCAAAGGGTAATTTGATTTTATTTTTCTTTTAAATGACACTGTTTCCTCTTTGGTTGGCTGTATATGGACTTTTTAAAAATGATTTTGTGATATATCCTTGGGGTAAGCCCCTCTTCCCTCCTTTTATGAGTAAATTATATACCTGTTTTCTCTAAAAGTTCATGAAAAAAACACAGAGATTTGCAGTGTGAGTTTCAGAAGACTAAAGAAAATTATTTGACAGAAGCACCTAAAAGTGCCTTTGAAACATCTCTTTAGACTGTAGTTTTCATGGCTAACTTCCACTTTAGAGGGATGAAGTCTTTGCTGTCCACAGAATAGAGGTGTCTCTTAGTTACAGCAGACCCCAATGCAGAAGATATTCCTCATTTCTACTGATTAGCAAAGCAAGGTACTGTCAGAGAGGACACAATATGTCAGGTATTAGGTAAGAGAAGGTACACAATACCTGTAAGGGGAGTAAACTTCTTGTTTCTCTTCAATATCACATCCACTTGCACTTGAATAAATGTTCACTTCTGGGACCTTCCTGCCCAGCTCAGAGACTCAATACACACAAGAAATCAATTTGCACCTCATCAATATAGCTGTGAGGTTAAAGGCTGGAATTTCCTTCCCAAAATGTTAAAGCCACAACAAGAAATTACAGAAGCATTGTATATCCCCAAAAGACAAAATCCTCTTTACAATGTCAACAAAACCATCAGCTACTGAGAGTCTTAAATTAACTGCTGAAATTAATCTGTTTATAACTAATAGAAGCCAGAGAGGATTTTACCATTGGATTTCCATTCACTTAAACAACCTGCATGCAGGGTCCATCACAGAGAAAAAATAATATGTTGTAGTATTTCTGAAGTGAATGACTACAACAGGAGACCAGCATGAAGGAAAACCTTTTGCAAGTAGAAAGCACAGTACCAAACAAGTTGAGTTAATACTGTTTTTGCTGGGTTTCTGCCTTGTCTCTCAATCTTAAATCAGCTGAGCAGAAACTTTCTTAGTGGGAAAAAACAGGAGGAGGTCAGGCAGAATGACCTCCCTATTTTGTCTCCCAGTGGCCTGCCTCCCATTTACTACACCTTTTGACATCCTTAAGTAGATATCTCTTTAAGTGTTCAGTCAGTAAAACAAACTGCAATGCAGGCAAAGGAAAGGGGGATGGGGAAAGAAGTGTACACTGTACAGCTCAGATTGAACATGAGGCAAGCACATAATTGTAAAATTGTCCTGTATCTTCAGCCACAGATTAAAAAGAGTCTATTATTGCATTTATTCAGAAAATGCTAATTTACAGTTTACTACCAAATTGTTATGACTTTCAAACTGTGTCACTTAGTGTCACTTTTGAGAATTGTCATATTCTAAAATAATCTGTGGAGCTAACATTGCATAGACTTTATTCAGACTTGTTAATTCTGCACCAGTATTTTGTATTTAACTTGACTGATGAACACAGAGTGAGCAATGTTAGTGTGTACTGTACTTGCAATGCATATCTGAGAAATCAAATCACTGAGTATTTGTGGTAGTATATATGTGAGATGTGTGATAATGGGATCTATGACTTGGAGTATATTATTTAAAGACTGTTGTGGGAAAGTTCCAAATGTTATGCAAAACTTTAAAGAGGTTTTGGTTTGTTTTTTTTTTTCAGTTTGTAAATTACACATTTCCCATCTCTTGTTATTATCCATCAATTAAGCAGTTTAAATATTATGCTATGGAAAGAAAATCTTAAATAATATCAGATGCAACTCATGCACTTTACACAATCAGAACCATAAATTTCAACATCCTTCACTGTTTGGATGTACTTGTTTTCATCTGTAATCCCTAAAAAATAAAGCTGAAGGTTGTGCATGGGATTTAGGACTTCAATAATGTGTGAAACACTTTAAAAAAATGGATTTAAAAGATTCTATGAGCCCTGCTCAACACATCAAAACACTGGTGAGTTTTTAGTTTTTCAGAATTCTTATTAATTTATTCTCTGACTGTCACAGAGTTAAAACTGACCTAAACTTCTTATGTTAATCAGTTAATTTCAGCATTCATATAAACTGGAAGCTTCAATTACACCAAATTTTTCATGAAACCATAAGATTTTTTGGAAGATCAGATTCATATAGCTGAAATTTGGTACATATCTTTCTTTCATTTGAATGACATTTCTTTTAAAAAATTTGGAAAATGAAATTGTCTTTCATTATCTTTTTCTGAATCTTGTTACACAGTTTCCCATCCTGTATGTTTTAAAGCTACTTTGCAAAGAGAAAAACTTTTTTTTTTCCAATATTTTGTTATTTATTATAATAGAAATCTATCCCTACTCAATTAAAAAGAAATCTCCAGGGAAAAAAATTAAGCTACTGTATATTGCTTATATTAGTGAAACATTTCTTCTTATTGCTGCACGTAACAACTGATTTGGGCAAGTCAAACTAGCTTTTAGAATTCAGTCAAATAAAAAGTAAAAAGAAAGCATTAAGAAATCAGTTTTTGTCATTAAGTTGAAGAAATATGAAAGAAATACAGAGATGTCTGTCTTCAGATGCTCTAATAATAGAAGAATTCAGAAAAAAGTAAACATCAGTGATACATTTAAAGAGGTAACTAATTCACATCCCAGAAATCTGCTAAAACACGTCAGCACATGGCATTGGCAATTACCAGGAGAAGGCAACATA
The DNA here is from genome assembly GCA_013400415.1 of Scytalopus superciliaris. Taxonomy (NCBI): domain Eukaryota; kingdom Metazoa; phylum Chordata; class Aves; order Passeriformes; family Rhinocryptidae; genus Scytalopus; species Scytalopus superciliaris. The sequence goes on from VXBX01000485.1 coordinate 25,984, forward strand.
TACCTTAGATATGAAGGCTCTGTTTCCTTTGAAATTAATTCTCTGGATGGCACAAAAGATCCTACCTGGTCAAAGCATTTTAAATTCATATTTTCACTTACTTCTTTGGCAAAACTAAGAATTTCTTCAATTACTTACATATTTATAAAGCTTTTGATGGGAGGATTCCTGAATTTCATAGCTTTGTGGTTAATCTGGATGTTTTACAACAATCTTCTTTATGGAAAACAGGTATTTTATTTGCCCTATGAAACCAAGCAGATGCAACAGCGTAATAACATTCACCTATTAAGCTGTTCCAAAAGGAAAGGTATTTAACTCAGAATGGACATTGTGATTATATGGCTTCCAAAGTAAGGTTATTCAGCATCCTACTTGCAGACAGAAGTCCAGGACAGACCCTAATTATGCAAACATTCCTCTGGAAGCAAAAGCATTGCATTCTCATGATTAGCCAGCCTGGCAGCACACTCTGTCCATACTCCATTCACCAGAAGGTATTCTCTCTTAGATTTATCCTTTCTGAAGAAAGGTGGAAGAATGAAGGAATCAGCCTCTGCATCCTTCAAAACTGTGTAGGAAATTCTGATATTCCAGAGCACACTATTGAAAATATGATGACAGGAATATTATTTAGACACTGCAGATAAAACCATCCCTGAAATATTTAAACTTTTTTTATTAGGAACTGTCTTCCACTTTAGATGTATTAAAATACTGAAGTTATTCTACATTCACTTTTCAAAATTTCGGCAGTCAAGTGATCGTTAAAATTTTCATTTTTTTGTAATCCACATTTGACAAATTAAATTTCTTTGAATACTTAGACAGTTCTACCACACTTCTTGAAAATGTCCTACTTTCTTTTATGAGTAATTATTTTAAGAGCAATATATATAAGAGAGATGCTGGTAACATATTTTTTCTCTTCAGTGGTTAACACATTTCTTAAACTGGCCTTCTGAAATTGGCATTTTCTCTTCAAAATGTCCCATTAATTCCTATTAGGGAGCTACTAGTAAAGAAAATTGCATGCTAACTTTTATCAATCTGTATGAATAAATGTTAACCATTCCCAGTTAAAAGCTTTCCTTTTAGCTCCACTCAAGTGAAAACACCTAAAGCAGTGCACATGCTGCCAAATCATTCAGAAGATTAATGCACTTAGACCTGTACAAAGAGTTAGAGATGTGTATTAGCATTATAGATTTTAATTTGAAATTATGTCAGTCTTTTCTCAGCTGCATTGTAGTGCAAGGACTGCCATCTGCTTATAATAATGAATCTGACAATCCACGTAAATGTGATTTGCTGCTCCTTTTGCCAACATAATGGCTTGGATATTGATCCTAATGGTGGAGCAGTTGCTGCTGTTTCATTCAATAGAAGTGGGAGGAGAGGGTGCAAGAGTGAAATTTCCAGGATTTCTGCTGGAATGACAGCTGAGATCAGAGCTGTGGCTCTTTGTTATGTGAGGGCATGAGGATATTTCCCATTCTCAGGAGTTCTCTTTTTCTTGGAACAAACCATACAACTCTCGACTCCAAAAATAAAACAAACAAAAGTTAATAAATACCTGTAAGGAAAAGGAGCCCGCAACAAGAAAAAGATAAAATAAACTCTCCCCTGTACAGATGTTCATTTTTTCTCCTGTTGCTGATGACAATCAAGATGGCATTTGTGGTGGGGAAGAGTGTTGTAACAGTCTACATTGTCAGGCAAGTTTGACACCTGGCAGTGACTTTTCCCTGTGCTGTGAGAAGATGTCTGCAGTGCAGCATTTTGTATATCTAATTTCTTCATGAGCACTTGCACCCTTGAAAAAAGGCACAGGATGGAAAAAGTTAAATGTCATTTGGAAATCACACATCTCAGAGGGAAACTTCTCTCCAGCTCGTAGTAAATGCAGGCATTTAACACCTGTCATATTTATCACCTCACTAAAGAATTGCAAGGTGTTCCTCAGGATGACTTTCCTTCAGGAAATGGAACCTGGTTTCCCAGGAAGTGATCAGACTCAGAGCTGTCTAGAAAAGAGGCAAGCGGCTATTTCCCTAAGCTACAACCATTATTATGTCTAAGTTGATTCCAACTCTGCTGTTAATGTGATTTGTGCAGGGCCCAACAGTATTACAGTACCTTTATAAGAGGGTGCATGGCTGTTTCCATGACAGCCAGCAAAAGTAGGGATGGAAAATGCCATTTGAGATAGCTCAGAAGTGTTTGACTGATACAAGATATAAGGTCAGAAACTTTAAGGAGTAAACTCCTGTAACACTTGGCCCGATTTTCTTTAAAAAGTGGAGTTTACAAGTAGTGGCATATTAATTTTCAATAGATTTTAACCAAAGGAGATAAAATATAAAGATGCTATTAATTTTACCTCAAACAGTTTCTGGACCAGTCAGCGTGACCTCAGTGACTGAAATACTAATCACCATGGCTATTTGAAGTGGTTGCTCATACCTACACTCAAATTTTACAGCATACTAGGGAGTGATATATGAAACAGCTTATACATAAATCCATGCCATAACTGCTCCTTTACTTTGAACAGCTTTAACTACTGATTTTTCAACTTTCATTTCTAACCCTGAAGATTGTTATATTCATAAATGGAACAGGCACTGCTCATTTCAAGATATCCTCAACAATCCATCATCTTCATGTCATTTGATCTCCCAGGACTAGAATTCTGAAAGTGTTCTCAAAGTGTAAAACCACCTACAAGTAAGAGCTGCAGCATGCATATAAAATTTTTCTGTTATTCTATCAACACTAACCACACAGCCTTCTGATTTAATATAGAATGTCCTAGAATATCTTGCATCCTCTGCCTTATTTGAAAGGAATTATTGTTTATTTCACACAGAGCAGTGCAGCTGTGAGCAAAAGCCCAGTAAGAGGCAGAGAACCTATACAGAAATGGTACAAAAGAAATAGAAGAAAAATAAAAATCCAAAGCTGNCTGAGGTGACTTAGTACTAATGACAAGCTTCTGTGTGATTGACAGAGTACATCTCAAACTGAAAAACATCTTGCATCTCAGAATGACAGAGAAAGTTGTTCTCTCATCTTCTCTACTATTACTTCTTTCCAGTCTTTCTGCTCAGGTATGAGAAGACAAGCAACTTTAACACAGGCCTTTCACTTAGTGAACTTTCAACATTCTATGCTGAAGATCTGCTATTCCACAGGTGTTCCTCAGTTGGCTCTTCTTAGAGCTGCATTTCCACTAGTTTTCTTTTTCTCAGAGGAAAGGTCAGCGTAAAAAAAAAAAAAGTAAAAATTTATATCACTCCAGAATTATTTTCCTGTGTGGAAATCATTAGGTAAAACCTGTTTGCAATCAGAGTGGATGCCTTTAAAGGATGGGGATNTTTCAATAGATTTTAACCAAAGGAGATAAAATATAAAGATGCTATTAATTTTACCTCAAACAGTTTCTGGACCAGTCAGCGTGACCTCAGTGACTGAAATACTAATCACCATGGCTATTTGAAGTGGTTGCTCATACCTACACTCAAATTTTACAGCATACTAGGGAGTGATATATGAAACAGCTTATACATAAATCCATGCCATAACTGCTCCTTTACTTTGAACAGCTTTAACTACTGATTTTTCAACTTTCATTTCTAACCCTGAAGATTGTTATATTCATAAATGGAACAGGCACTGCTCATTTCAAGATATCCTCAACAATCCATCATCTTCATGTCATTTGATCTCCCAGGACTAGAATTCTGAAAGTGTTCTCAAAGTGTAAAACCACCTACAAGTAAGAGCTGCAGCATGCATATAAAATTTTTCTGTTATTCTATCAACACTAACCACACAGCCTTCTGATTTAATATAGAATGTCCTAGAATATCTTGCATCCTCTGCCTTATTTGAAAGGAATTATTGTTTATTTCACACAGAGCAGTGCAGCTGTGAGCAAAAGCCCAGTAAGAGGCAGAGAACCTATACAGAAATGGTACAAAAGAAATAGAAGAAAAATAAAAATCCAAAGCTGTTTCCAGAAAGTTTGCACAAAAAGCATAAAACTGTACCAAATCAGCACAATACTTACTCTTATCTTTTATCTGATGACTGATGATAATAAAAACCACCACTGATACTCAGCTGAAAAACTCATTTGCTCTGAGGCAAGTAGGCAAACAGAATTTGGCATAACCACAGAAAGGTATTGTTCTCAAATACATATATAATACTGGTGGTATTATANTATATCACTCCAGAATTATTTTCCTGTGTGGAAATCATTAGGTAAAACCTGTTTGCAATCAGAGTGGATGCCTTTAAAGGATGGGGATTGGATCCGGATGTCTTCTACCCTTCTACCCTCTTTAGTTAGTACCCATTAGCCATATTTCACTACTGTAAGTAGTTTAAGCTACTATCAGCTATCCAGTACAGCTATCCAGATGTATGTCTTTTATTTTGATTCAACGTTCTGAACTCCCTTGTCATATGAATAAGAACAACCATTTTAGTTAAGTACAAACCAGTAGAAAGAAAACTCATCTTCCAGTCCCAGTTTCTAAAGCTGTCACTGTGTACACTGCAGAATCTCAGGACTAGCTTACTTGTATCTCAATAAAATTGCTTTAATAGGCACACTTTCTTGAGGAAGAACATTAAAACTGAAACAAATGCATTTAAATCTGATGAAATACATATATGTATATTGTTTTGTACATCTATATAATTTATTTTACATTACAGAGATTTGTATATTCACATCCATGTATATCAATAAATTTATAAATACTAAATATACATAGTCTACTCATATAGCAGATGTTCTTTTATAGCTTGGGCATATATAGCTCAAACTAGATAATCCATCTTCAGGAAAGAGCACTAGGAACGCTGTTTAGCATGGTGACAAACACATGATACTTTTTCGCATATTGCCAATCTTCATTTCAAAAGGAAATTACTATTAGAGGAAAAAAAATGTTCAGCTAGGACTAGAACAAATACATCTGTGAAGCACAAGTGATGTGCAACTCTTAATATGAAGGTTCCCTACCAAATCTATCCCAGATGTCAAGTGAATGTAGAACCACAGTAGCACATTGTCCATCCTGAGGCAATATTCAAAAGCATCCACATTTTATAGAATCATTTTATAGAACAGTTTGGGTAGGAAGGGACCTTAAGTATCACTTAATTCCAATCCCTCCACTGCAGGGAACCTTCCACTAGATTAGTTTTCTCAAAGACCCATCCAACCTGGCTTTCACCACTTCCTGGGATGGGGCATCCACAACTTCTCTGGGCAATGCATGCAAGTGTCTCACCCCTCTTACATTACAGAATTTATTCCTTACATCTAGTCTAAGCCTACTTTCAGTTTAAAGCCTTGTCCTATCCCCATATGCCCTTGTAAAAAGTCCCTCTTCAGCCTTCTTGTAGGCCCCCTTTAAGTACTGGAAGATAGCTTTAAGATCTCCCCGGAGCCCTTTCTTCTCCAGGCTGAACAGCCCCAACTCTCTCAGCCTGTCTTAATTGAAGAAGAGTTCCAGCCCTCCAAGAATCTTTGTGGCCTCCTCTTGATTCAAATTTATTGTTTTGGGCAGCATTAGCAACATGTCCCTTTGAATTTTTTTGTTCTGAGAAATGTAAGAACATCAAGACACCTAGAATACTATCCATCAAATTAAAACAGAAACACAGATTTTCTACCTTATGTGGAGCAGAAGGGGGTCTGGATCTGTGTCAGATCTGAACTCTGCCAGCAGTCTCCTAAGGGGCCACAGCTGAATAGACTGCATTTATCTGACAAGAAAGGACTTCATTTTAGAGAGACCTTACAAGGCTTGTGTCCAGGAGAGTTATGGGGGAAAAAAAAAAAAAAGGTGCATTGTTCAGCTGTAATGGGCATTTTTATGTGATACATCAGTAACTATGTAGTATATGATTATACCTCCCAGCGCACGTCATCCAGACGCTGCCTCTCTTCTTCAATTTAACAATACCTCTCTTTCGGTAATCATAGTTAAAAACACTGAGCGGGAAGTGCCCATTTTTGAGTTTAAGCAGTCAAGAAGGTCTTTGTGGAGGAAAAAGAAGGAAAAAAAAAAGTGTTTGTCAGTGTTTCTTCATCAGCAGAAAAGGAGCAGCTGTCAGCCTGCCGGAATTCAGAATTTAGATGAGCTGCGAGGCCACACTTCTGCTACCCTGCATCTGGTTTGGAAAAAAAGAACAACCTGTCTTTGGTTGCTCTCATCTTGTAAGTACAACTACCGCATAGGTAATTAACACTCCATGATAAGGGTTTAGTTTTGCATATCTTCATTTCTACTGACTTTTCCACAGTGGCAGTCTTCTTCCCACTTGCAATTAAAACAAAGGCTATGCAGAGGAAAAGAAACTTAGAGATTAGAGAAACTTAGAAATTTAGAGATTAACTGTTTGTGAAGCACACTTCAAAAGTGAAAGGACCTTGAAAAGGACCATAAAAATCCTATACTTCCAACCTCCCTGCCATGGACAGGAACACCTTTTAACTAAGACCAAGTTACTCAGAGCTCCATCCAACCTGTCCTTAAACACTTCCAGGGATGGGGCATCCACCAGTTCTTTGGGCAACCTGCTCCAGTGCCTCATTACCTTCACAGTATTTTTTTTTTCCTAATATCTAATCTAAGTCTACTGTCTTTCGGTTTGAAGCCATTACCTTGTTTCCTGTCACATATTGGTGCTATGTAGTGAGAGCCATATTATTTGTTTGATTTTGTGTATAATACAGGTTCAGTTATGCTGTCTGTAAACTGCTGGGTAGACATTCACCTCCACAGGCAAATGACATTTCTCTTGCTCTCTGCTCATTTGCAACAAATTCCAGGCACAGAAGTCATTCAGCACCCCTGTGTACAGGCCCTGTGGTGAACACTGGTCTTCATGGATGGCAAATAGAGAGAAGGGACTGACTGTTGTCCTCCCTAGCTTGGACATCACACAGGGTCAAGACAACATGTACTTCTATGATTCCAGCCCATGAGAACTCATCTATGAACCATGGATTTTTGAAAGCTTATGAAATCCAAAGTTGTGGCAAGACAGATATATTAAGGCAACACTGTCCACAAGATACAGAAAAAAAAAAAATATAAACCTGTGACTGTTCTATATTTTAGCACTCGTGACTCATTTTTTCCTCTGTTATTTTAGGAAGTCAATCCAAGTACAGACATCTCAGAATCTTGTAAATTGCTTCTTAATTCCTAGCAAGTAGATTTTTTAAAATGTTTTCACATAAAAATGCTTAGAAAATGGGAAAAAAATTCCTACTGAGACAGTTTAACCAGTTGTGTCTTTGTTTTATTTCAGTTCCAGTATTTCACAGTCCTTTCCTGTTAACTGTCAAGTGAAAGATAAGGCTGTCATACTGTCTGAATAACAGAAGAAATAAAATTTTCCTATACTGAAGTGTACTGGCATTGTGCCACTGTTAAAATTAAATTTGTCCAATACCAGTTAGCTGCAGCAAACATTTTTATGGCAGTAGTCGGCAAAGAGAAGAGAGCTTTCTAGGGTTTATTGTTGCTCCATTTCTCTGAAACAATGGGAAGAATTGACATTGTCTATTCAGTATAGAAGATAGTCTGTCAAGTAAAGCAAGACAAATGTGATGTCCTGACTGATTATTTCCTTAGATACTAAATCAATGAGCTTATTATCACAGCAATTACATTACTAATGTAAACAGATGCTATGTGTAGAAAACTGGTTAACAGTAAAGTAGGTAGAGTGTAGTTTTTTCTGTTGCACAAAAAAAATATCTGGAGCATGTTATATTAGAAATAACATGTGATTGTCAGTTCATATGTATCAGCTAACTGAATATATGCTGTATCACATGATTTTACATGTAAGGGAGATGTATTGTAAAGATGTACATAATTAAAGTTTAACTTTCATAACTTTTATTACCATCATTAATGTTCTTATCTATCTCAATCAGTAATAAAATTCCAGTCTTGTTGTGGAATATCTAATACAAAAAAAATAGCCTTAAATAAACAAATAAAGAAAATTACAAATTTACTTATTTTTAGTAATTAAAAAACCCAACAATTTGGCATGCCTTTAAAAATGACAGGAAAACTTCAGGTAAAAGACTGCATTAAAGATTACGCAGAGACCACTTGCAATTAAAGAGAAAATAATTTGCAGAAGTTCAAAATTCACAAAGAATTCTCTATGCAATAAATAAATCTTCTATAATGAAATTTGCAATGTTTACATGTGGCAAAAACAGTGCAGTTTTATCTGTTTTAATACCTGTTAGCTTTGATACACAGTATAGGTCTCTGTTTTCAGAGAATTTCTCCCCTGCAAAATTTAATTCTGTTGCTTTTGAACTACTAGAACAAAACAGCTCCTTTTTAAAGATTTTTTTTTTAAATGAAAAGTAATATGTTTTTGTTTAAAACTACAAACTAGACATATCATTAGTTATAGTGTCTGTTCTTTGTGACTGAATAGCTCATTGGCTTTCCAGATACTGGTTTCTACTGCTGGGTTTCACTGCTCCTCCAAAACACCTATGAAGTTCCCCAGTTTACTCAGAAAATAATGATAAGTTTGGTTCAGAGTACTAAGGAAATATGCTTGTGATATTTTCCTGTCACCTTGTTTTAAAATTAAGTGTAATTTGAAGTGAAAAGTGAATTGTGTAATTTGTAGTGAAAATCTTGGTAGGGAGAAGAAAAAGAAGGGAAGGGAAGGGAAGGGAAGGGAAGGG
>VXBX01000485.1:34758-56393 GCA_013400415.1 Scytalopus superciliaris
GGGAAGGGAAGGGAAGGGAAGGGTCAAAGTCATGCTTTCTCTTTTCTGGAATTTTTGAACTATTGAGAAAAATGTTATGGACATGAGTTTACCATTAAATATAAAGAACAATTGTTTTCAAAAAGAAACATTTATAACACTGGTAGTCATTATTCCAGTTTTCCTTTTCCACATGTTTGGAAGTCCCTTAATTTCTGATAGTATTACATAGGTTGCTATATGCTGTAGCTTCATAATTTCATTGTTATTGCAAGAGATATAAATTGTTCAGTAAGAACAAAATGAGACCAAGAAGTTTTGTCATATTCAGCATGTGGGATCTCTGTTGCTGTGTTTTCTTAATATATATTCAGAATACTAAGTGTATGCAGTAGCATCTTTATATTAAAAATATTAAAATTTTAAAAATCATTTTAAAAGTCCAGCATTTTCATGCATCTCAAGAACATATATAACACATTTTACAGATCCAGCTAACTGATTTTTTTAAAGAAATGGCCGCATGTGTTTATTACTAATATTGGTGGTTAATAAATAAGATAAAGGTTTTTAGCTTTGTGGTTTTAATTTCTTTTAAAATCATGTATTATTACATTGGACGTAATAAATCAAATTGTTTGCTATCTCATCCACTGTCTGAGCAGTTCTATTGATCTGTGATGGATGAGTCCCCAAATTGCCTACTGTGTGCTCTATTCATGCACACTGCATTGCTTGTTTTAGCTACGCTTATTGTGAGACAAAAAAAAAAAACAAAAAACAAAAAAAAGAAAAAGAAAAAAATAAAAACCAGCACAGCAAAGCTGCAGGTGTGAGAAAATTAAGAAGTTTTGCCAAGGAAGGTCAGAACCCTGGATATGCTGAACAATTCTGAAATACTCTTAGAGATTGACTTAAGGTGTGAGACATCTGCCTTTCATTTTCTTACTGCATCTTAACTCACACAATTGCAAATCAAAAACTAGAGGTCTTTTAGAAGTTTGATCACATACTGAGGAACAAAAGGAAATCTTAAAGTTGGCTCAGGAAACAATGATCAACATACAGAAAGCAGATATTCTTTCCTTTGTCTCATTGTACATATGCTTTGATTCATTGTACATATGCTACTCAGCAATGTCTTTATAAAAATAAGTAGAAGTCCATTTCCTCATGGCTGGTTTTCTGCTTCATTCTTTCACACTCTTCCAAAGGCTTTTAGCTCATCACCTCCCATGATACTGAAAACTCAGTGCAGCACTGAATGCTCTTTGTGCTTGGAGATGACACACCAGCTCCCATAAATGACATAGAGCTGAGCAGTGTTTAAATCACTTCTGCTTAAGTGTACATAATAGTAGACAATTGACAGAGAAGCCAATTTTGAAGTATGGCTTCAAGAGAGCTTTCACTTTGTCCTAAAGATAAATTCCATTCCAACTTTTAAGGAAATTTAGAAAATAAAACTGATTAAATAATATTATCTCTTTATTTTCCTGTGGTCAGCAAAAATGGCCTGCCCCATTAAGTTCACAATTGGGAAAACAACAGTTGTTTCCATCAATATATACACAGGCAGTGAAAATGGAAAAGAAAGATAGTGTGTTGTCTTTTTTCTAGGATCTATTTCTTACAGTTGTTGGGAAAGACACATATTCAGAGCCAAATGCTCTAACACAAGATTTAGAATCTGAATGTAGGAATCATTGTTTAAAAATGTCAATTCTAAAATAAAAATTCAGAATAAAAATATAAGTAAGCCTTCCCTTTTCCCCCAGAAGTGCTGATTTTAACAAAAACAGTGACGGCTCATCACTTCTGGACACATGGCAACTAATAGGTTCTTAACACAGATTTCAGGAACTAGATCCTTTACCAGTCTTTTGCCTTGCCACTGTTATTTGTCCCTTTAGAATCTTAAGCCACTATATTTAAACTTGCATTTTATTTAAGTTGAACTTTCTACACGTTATTCCTCTTACTTGGTTGTGTGTTGGGTATGGAAACGATCCATGCACTTTTGCATAGTGTATGTCTGTAGAGAGAACGAGAAAATGCTTAGAGAGCTTGAAACACTTGAAAGGAAAAATATAAAAATATAGCTGTGAGAAAACTCATCAAAATCACTTACACGTTTGGAATAACAATGACAGTAATGAACTATGGAGGAACTAAAATCATGACCTAGTGGTCAAAATTTTCTATTAATTACAGTTCAATGCTGTCAGATTTTTCAGACTGTTGTCCACTTGTTTAAATATTGTCTCAAGGATCTAACCATCCCAGTCACTCGATCAGTAAAATACACATATATGTTTACTATAAGATAAGCTTAATTAACATTAAATTCCCTTGCATAATTCAGTAGCCTAATATTTTCTGGCAAAAACTAGAAAGTAAAATTAAAAATTTAGAAATCTGGTTTTCATTTAGGTGACATTTTCATGTCTAAACATTTCAAAATGCTACAGTGCTTAGAAACTACATTTGATGACCCACATGTAACAATTCAATTTTCACATCACATATATAGTAACAAAAAATCATTACAATATCACACCACAATGAGTAAAATACAGAGTGACAGTCAGAAACCCCTGTGTTTTAAGTCTGCCACTGCAGTCCTAGCTTTTACATTTGAACATCTCATCCAGCATCTTTGACAGCTTCCAGAGAGATTTGACTCCTATGCCTGCTTTCCACCTTTGATTCAGCAAATGACAAAGGCAGACGAATAATCAGTGGGTGCTCATAGAGTCACAGGCACAAGCAATGAAAGAAATTTAAAAAGAAAGCCATGTTACAGTCTTTCCTACCATACTTCAGAATCCAGGTAACACATACAAGTACTAGCTCAGGGAGCAGTGTTGCCTGAATTCCAAAGACCAAACTTTGATTTGTCCAAGCCTAGATTACCAACAAAGCCACTGTGCACTTCCTACAGCAACCAAAATATGTTTACAGTAAACCTAGTGACACTCTCATGACTTTTAAGTCCTAAAGGAAGGACTGACAATTCAGAATTTTTTACCAGGTTTGCCTGTGTTATGATCCTTCCTTTGCACAACATGCTCTGAGTCACTGGTTTGCCATGGTGAAATAGTTCTTTCTTAAAAACATAGGTTTGACTTTCTACAGATCAAGCATTTTGAACAACGGCTTTCTGAAGGAGACATTGAATCAGAACTGGATAAAATTCTTATATTTTTATATTATTGAAAAAGTAATTCCACTATGTAACCTTTAACAGCTAAGTTTAACCATGCACAGATGCAGCTGCTGCTAAAACAAGGAGCAGAATTCATTCCAGATAGTCATTATGCTAGATCTTTGAAGGCTATAGAGGAAATGAGGATGGACTTTCTAATAAAGCATTTACAAGCCAATTATGAATTTTTGCTTTTCTAGACTGGAAAGACTGGCTACTATACTAAGACAAGCTAAACAGTATTATGAACACATAAAAATAACATGAAATTGCAGCTTTCACCACAGTACTATACATTAGTATTTAATTTTTGACATAGTAAAGTTGTACATGAAAAGGCATATTCTGCTGCATTTACCAGGAAGGAATGCTTTTGTCACTCAGAGATACCTTATTTATTTATTTATTGACCAGGAGAAGAGCTACCTGAAACTCTTTCTCTAATTATCCACTGAGTAGGCACTGGACAAATGAGACTGCCCTCTTTGAAATCAGCACATAGGCTAATTTACTGATAATTCTAAGAGATCTGTGGAAATGATCTTAAATAAACTTCTTTGTTGAATGCTCAGAGCACTCTGCAGAGGATTAACTGAAACCTGAAGCAATGAGTTGTGATGTCACTTGCATTCCCCATTTCCATCCCAGACTGCTGAAACACAGAAATGAAGGTCAACAAAAAATGTCATTACCAAAGTGATTTTAGATTTCTATAGCCTTTGTCTGCAGTCAAAACCAGTGAGCCTCTGAGCAAATAACAGCAACACCAGTAAGCAGCCTTGCCTTGTCTTGGCTACTTGTACCAGTGACCAGTGAATTTGCTTACACTTTGAGATACACATACTGGGATTCATATTCACACTTCTTTTGAAAGGAATGGAACGAGAGGTCCTAACCTGAGACACCATTTTGTAACTTTGCCAACCTGGCAACAAAGCTTGTTCTGTGTTAATCTTGTATCTAGAGCTGCAAGGAACAAAAGTGTACAAGGATTAATTTTTTCCCATATTATGTTCTTCAAGTATGCTCAAACAATACACAAACGATCACACATTTCAATTACTAAAAAACACACAAGGATGGAGTAACACATTTTATAACCCTTTAAAAACTTTATAAACAACACATAAGTATTAAACCATTTCCTTGGCCTTAATACCCTTTTATTGTCTTGATCCTTTCTCCTTTATTTTTAAAAGACAAAATCAAATTTGAGGTTTGTTTGTTTGTTTGTTTGTTTTTGGTGTGTTGATCTTAGTTTCATTGTAATTTACTTTCAAGATGATTTTGAAAGCTGTTTTAAAGTTCTAACTTAAGTGAAAAAGCAGCTACTGCACAAGAAAATACTTGGGAAGAAATGTGATTTATGTAGATCAGTTTGTTAACAAAATTTACACATAAATGAGAACTTTTTTTCCATCCTGGTTGCTATTACAAAGAAACACTGGGAAGTAAATTATCTGTAGAGGAGTACAAGATAAAAAGTGTAGTAAAAGCTGTAAGAACAAAATTGAAATGTCAAACATAGTTACTTATAAAAAACAGGTGATAGACTCCTTGTAAGCTACCTATTAAAAAGAGTAATCAAACTGAACTAAAATTACTTTAGTTAGCCCACTAAACTTGTGGCTTTATTGCCTGTTTGCAGAGTTTCATTCACTTCTAGGCATTGCAGGCTTTCTGAAAGTTAAGGCTATATATGATAAGACTCTTTATTACTCATATACATAACATTTGAATTCTGCTACAAGTTTTCACTAAACCCAAATAAATGCTTCTCAGCACTGAGATTTTATGCATGCCATAACCAACATGTTCTGTAGCCTGCACAAGAGGGAGATGTGTTGCAAATATGGGTTTTCAAGCTGCAGAAAAGCTGTGAAACCAAAACAGAGAGACAAGGTCATTGTGAGCAAGGCTGATCCTGGCTGCAGGACACTTTTCCCTCAGGGCCCCCCCTCCCAAATGCCCATCCCATTTCTAACCCCCAGTCCCACCACCCCTGGTTGCCTTCTGATGGGTCTGGTGACACCTCCTGCCCAGGACCTGTGGTCCTGGGACAATGGGGCCAGGGGCACAAAGCATAGCGCTGTGACTGAAGTCTCCTCACCAGCAGGCCTTTTCAAGTTATGGGAAGTAAGGCCGCTTGAGCTGGACATGGCTGACTTGTCAGTTCCTGACAACAAACTGTGTTTGGTACGCAGTGCTTTCATGAGTAGTGTCATGCTTTTGTCCAACGCCATGCTGACTTTCCCCGTGTTGTTTTCTACCTTTTGCAGACAGGCAACTGTGTTGAGAAATCCACCCAAGCAGAAAGGGCTCCCCTGGCTGGTGATTTCTCACATTTAATTACTTGATTTTCCTTTCCTGCAGTCAGGAAGAAAATGGAATTACATCACACACCATGTAGCCTTGGAAAAGGACCAATTGTTTCTAATAGAGCTGCTGGCGACAGGCACAATACATGTGCTCCTTGTTTCACATCAGATATTAGATCCTCCAAACAAGTCTGAGTACTCCTGCTTGGAGGATCCTCAATAGGGAACAAAGGGGACCAGGCTTCTCCTGTGTCACTCCCAGCACCCCACTAAAAGGAAATCTTTATTTAGGCATACTTCACCCTTTTTCACACTTTCCAAGCATCTTCTGAAAGTCAGCAAATGGTTTGGAGAGCAACGGTTTGCTATATGTAGTTAGTGAGCTGATATTTTATTCTACCCATCAATAATTACTTAAATCCATACCTCTACCACTTCATTTAACTGCAGACATGCCTCATTGTAAGTTTACAGTCACCAAGAATCATGCAATGTCCCATGATACTTGGCTCTGGTATTTAACAGTAATGACAGTTTATTAAATTAGTCATGTTTACCACAGGCAGATTATGCTACAGATCTTGTGCAGATGCTCCAGCATAGTTTATATTTAAAAAACCCAGCCAATCAATCAAACAAACAAAAACCCCACAAGAATTAGCATATTTGATCAGACCAGTGATGCATTGCACACAGTACAGAATCTCAAATGGCAGCGTACGGAGGATAACTATGGAGAAGCCACAGAGGGTAATAACTCTCCAGAATACAGCATGCATGTCAAAAAATAAATAGTAGCACTTCTCTCGAATGTGGTCTCCACTTGCAGTGATTTGTGGCTTAATTTTCTTGGATGGACTTCTCTCCTACCAATCTTGGCATTAGTGACATGCTCAGGCCTTGTTGCATGAAATATCTAAAAACCCAGTCACCTCCCAGCCTCAGGGAAGATGCATGTCAGAGGATCACCTGTACACCTTTCTTTCCAGCACATGCTCACTCACATCCCCGTCACAATTGAATTTCAGTGCCTATGCCTCCAAACAGGTATTCAAGATCTGAGAAGTTATTTCTTCCAGGTGCTAAAAAATGTATGCATAGCTCTAAACCAAGGCTTTCCTCAGCAAAATGTTTTAGACTAACACACCTGTAGGAAAAATGCAGGCAAAAGCTATATCTGTTAACTGCTGGAGACAGGGGTCACTAGTATAAATACCCATGTTAAAACATTTCTCCTCTTCTCCTATCAGTATCAATATCTCTGTGCATGAGATGAGAGTTGTTCTTTCACGCCATATGTGGATAAGATGCCACAGAGTCACCCTACATCAAAAAGCAGGACCAGAATGCAATCACAATCTACACGAGGGTATGGAGGAACACTTGTAGTAAACAGACTTCAGACAGGGAGCATCATCAGTATAGGATGTAAGAAAGAGTAGATGGTATCAGCTGATGACATACCTGAAATAAAAATTACTGGATCAGCACTGCTTCCCAGACAATTCTGCAGATATATTTATCAGATAACTTCTTATTACTGCTAATGACATTAAGGTATAAATGTAGTATTACACCTGCTAATTATTAAAAAGAACAGGCCTCTAGGGCTGACAAGGTCTACACAGATACACTGTTCCTCTACTGAGAGAGGCAGAAATCTCTAAGCTTTCACTGAGAACTTTTAGATTCAATATTAATGAACAATGCAATATGAGCCCATATGGCTGGTGAGACCTGAGCTGGAATTCATAGGACATCAGTCAGTGTACTGCAGGATTCAGGTCTTATATATATTTTAAAATAGTTTGTTTTAATGGTATATTAAGCCACTGATGTCAATAATGAAAGAGAAGCGACAGATGTGCCTGCACAGATCAACTAAGCTTTTTTAATGTTTTTAAATTATTTGTTGTGTTGTAGACCTACATTACCTAACAAAAGAAAAATAGATTTGACTGGTATACTTTCTAATTACTTACACTAAATTTAGTCAAAAGTAGGAATTTCTCTTTCATGCATACCTTTTGATATGTTTTTTTATGAACATGAACTGGAACTAAACAATATATTTTGATGTTTCCAAACCAGCTGCTGCTTTTGTCATAGCAATAAAATATCAAATTTACAAATAATAATTCTCTAGAAGAACAGAAATCAGTAGAAAAAGCACATTAAAAGAGATTTTACAAGAATTTACTACAAAGTGGGCTCAACACAGAATACATTTGCCAAAACCAGAAGTTTTGCCTTAAAAAAACAAACCAAACAAACAAAAAAAAAAAAAAAAAAAAAAAAAAAAAAAAAAAAAAAATATAAAAACCAAAAAAACAAAACAAAACAAACAAAAAAAAAAAAAACAAAAAAAGAAAACAAGAAATTTATTTTCTGGTAGCTTGTCGGTCAGGAAAAGGAATACTAATGTAAAGCATATAGGGTTGAACACAGAAATCATTGCACTTAAAATTGGACCTCCACCTCTGGGCTTCCCACAAGGCACTCTTTCTTAGATGCATCCATCAAAAACATACACAGACCTGATAGAGTGATAGATTAATATGACTGGATGACTGTACAATCATTCTTGGCAGCTGAGGCTGTTAGACTGTAACTATCTATGTTTTGGAACTGTGCCCCAGCCATGCTCCATCTAAAACTATGACACAGATGAGGAATCTGGGTGAATACAATGCACAGGCAGTAAGTCTAAATCACATGTTTACAAGTGACTCTCCTGGTGCAAGTTAACATTCAGTGGAGTCTGTGGTGGCTTCATAATCCACAGTTTCTAAACAGTTTAGGAGATGGCACTTCATCATATCTTAAAGAAGGGGAAATCTGTCGAATACAGTGAGTAAATTCTGCAAAAAGGAATAATGATGGACCAGCAAAAGTGATGAAACCATATAAACAGTCTAGGAGAAAGAATGAAGATTAATAACTTCTGCACAGTGTGGTAGAGCCAAGACCAAAGACCTCTCAGAAGTGTGATGATGAGCTGGAAATGATGGGTGCTGGGTTAGCTGGAGAGTTCCTTGATGGCGAGAACTCACTAAAACTTGTCATAGCTGCTCTCTTTTCAAGTTTGTGCAACAGTATGATACAACTAAGATGCAATTATATATATCCTGTGGACATCCTGTCTGTATCAACTCATAATCAGTTGCAAGTATCTCCCTGATTTTGACAACTCCTTTAGCTCAAACATTCCCAAACAACATTTTAGTCATCATATCAGACACAGGATTAAGTTCATTCCTTAATTGCACTTACTCTGATTAATTTAAATTGATTTTTGTGGCAGTGGTTTGTATTGTGCTGAAATCACATTAATATCCCAAAGTTGTACTAAAGAATCCAATGTTGAGTTTGTCACATACCTGTCAGCATCATGAACATCCCTGAATTATTTTAACACCCATGTTGCTAAGTCACGGTTTAGACAACTTTCTCTGCACCCTTCAAGTAACTGCTGTTTTCACACTAATGCATGACTTTGAAACAACAGCAAAGGGCAAGGTGTTTTCCTGGCATTTATTGTAAAGGTGAAATTGATACACTTGAAATGCCATAAGTAAACACAGATACTGGGCTCAACATGTAATGAAGCCCACATATCCCAGACTAACAAAGGTAGCATCAACTCAGAGCTTGAGCTAGATAAAAACTCAAACTATGTTTCCTGGGTACTTGCTTTAGGCAGCACTGTTTTCCCATGATCATAGAACTCTGACTGTATTTTGATTCAGTATTCATATGTAAAGGACATTTGTTAATGGCCCATTTTAGCACACGGTGAAATGTGTGAGCTCAACACAGCTGAAGACTTAGAGCTGATTTGACACGTATCAAGTGGATGCATTGAAAAGGCAACTTCAAAACTGAGGGATTGTTTTAAGTGGTTTAAACCTATCCTCTAAGTCAACTTTGTTGCTAAAAAGCTGCAGAGGTTTAAAATAAAAATAACACATGCTTAGCCTGTTTGCATTTCCTATTCAAAGAGCTTGTTCATCTTTAATCTTAACTCTTTATCTCCAGAACCTTGAATAAGGGGAAAAGACAGAGACTATACCAGAATCCTTTGCTCTATCAACAGATACATGGGAATTAGAAAATAACCCTCTGCTCATTTGCCAATAGCCTTTGCAAGTCACCTAATTAGATGATTAAGTCACTAAAGGGATATGCGCATCTGAAAAGCCTCTAGTCAGCCTCTGAAATCAGAGGAGATAAAGACAAGACTCATTTTTTTTCTCTTACACTGAAAAGGTAATTAATCCATTTAACTGTGCCTAGCAGTGCTTTTCTGTAGTAAAAAGGAGAGACTGAAGCAGGATAGCTTTTCAGAAACACTCTTTGAAACATCAGAATGACAAATGCCTCTTTCTTTTGCATGCCACATGAAGAGGTTAGGCTTAGCTCCCAGTGGTCAAAATTATTTAGACAAGAGATCGGCAGCAGTGTGTGCAATGCTGACTTTGGTATTTGGGATGTTACTACCTGCTAATTTGCCTTTGTTGCAGCTCAGTACAAAGTGTCCCTTCAGAACAGCATCTAAGGCTGGCAAATAAAATCTGGGAAAGAAAGTTATTTATCATCATTCTCCTCCTCCTAAACAGACTTCACAGAATCAGTCTTGGGTACATGTCACCTGCAGCATACAGAATGATTTCCAAAGAGTAAAAACAATGAGCTGTGATTTCCAGGCTTTTACTGTAAAAACTGGAAGTAGCATGTTGGAAATAACACAAAAACACATGTGCTACCCCTAGACACTAAAGAAAGCTCCACTGCCAACTACACTGTGAAAAAAACTAGTGCTCCAACACTCAGAATTTTTAAGATCTCCATTTGTGCAAAGTTTGAGGCTTAATTTCTGTTAATACATTTTGATATTTTCAATATAAACAACCATGAAGAAATAAAGACAAGGTCAACACCAAGAAATAGAGCTCAAGAAAACCTTAATCAATGATGCTGTTGTGGGCTTGTCAGATGTTAGAGCACCACCTATGTTGCAAGAGCCCAACCTCATCACTTCAGCTATGGGAGACGATCTGAACACAGGTGGCAGTGGGCACAAGCCCTACATTCTTCTTTGCAATTCACCTCTCTAGAATTAAATTAGTGAATGAGGTAGAGAAAGAAAGATTAATCCTATGAGCCTAAAACAAGAAACTTTTCCCCTCTACTTCACTACTCTAGAATTTTTCCTGGGTCTGGCTACAGAAGTCACAGCAAAAGGCAATGTCAAACATGGAAATATTATTTTAACTAACTGCCATTGTTATACTAAAATCTGACAACTCTATGGCAAAACAATCTCTAGTTTTGAGCCACATGTGGAGTAAAATCTTATGTACTTGCATAGTTTTTGTACTTACAGTGCTGTAAGTTAAATTAGAACATTATATGATTTTCACAAAAAATTTTTGAGACAGTTCGGCGATCTATTCTGTTACTCTCCTGTATGTAAATCTGATAGTGATTCAGTACAGTACTAAGTGCAAGGAAAGGCAGAGAAGACACTGAAAGTTTTAGTACACATTTCAGTGCACATTTTAATAGCACTTTTTGACTGAAATTTTCAGTGACATGTAACAGAGATAAAAAAACCTGATGTATGGACAGACAATACTTTCCAGTTTTGTAACCAGACTATGGTGATGTGCTTGCATATATGCATAATTTCTTGGGAGGGCGCAAGAAATTAATCAAAAGCTTTCTGAAATACTATAGATCCTTAAAAATCCATGAATTGTCAAAGGAGTCCAAATATTTCATTTAAGAGTCAATTGGCACCTTGATATCAAATAGATTTACTGCCAGGATGTGTTCCTTTAGGCAAAATGATTATCAGTCATCTTTAGTTGACAGCAATTTAATAATAATACCAACATGAATTATTAATTTCTAACAATACTACAAATGCATTGAAAATTTCTTGTCAACCCTTGCCTAGGAGGCAGTAAATGAAACTTCCCACAGATAAAGTGAAATGTAGTTCTTAAGCCATTATTTGTCTCTGAAAAATGCAAAGAGATGAAAGACCATTAGCTTAGTAAATGTTCTTTATTTTATTCATTCTTCAATAGTTTGTGCTCACTTAAATCCTTTCAATAATTTTGGTTTTTTCCTTGTTTTTTAGAGTATCTCTATTTAATATGTACAAAAGAAAATACCTATTTCTCACCTCTTATGATGAGACAGTAGCTCTTTCTGTCCCACACTAGTTAGTGGGAGTATTATAAAATCATTTTCATTTCAAATATAAAAAGGGTAATGATCAACTGGAAAAGAAATATGTGACTTGAGAATGTCCTGGTCTAACAATTTTCTAATTTCTAAAGCTAGTTTGGTTTTCTGTGTTTATTTTTTTTTTNTATTTTCTTTAAAAAATTAACTTGTACAGTAAAGGCCAGACCAAAATATGAAGTAGAGCAAAAGGTGATGTGAGTTATTGTAATGGTAAGGCCCTTGACAGGCAAACCCTAATCTATATACAAGACCATTACAGTATGAGAAATCAGGAAAAAAGTAGCAATAGAAATAGTTTTTAACTACCTAAGCCATTATTTTGAATTCTAATTTGATATATCAACATTATTTCTCTCATTATAGAAAAAAAAACCATTATTTCATACCTCAGTATATCCTTTTCAGGGAAGAGGAGCAAAGCTGAAAAACATTAGGCTACAAACTCAGTCTCAAGCAAAAAAACCCCTGCCACTGTCTTGCTTAAGTGGCCCTCAAGAAATCTGTGAATAAACATTTTTTTCCTCTTACTGTACACAAAATTTCATTCCTTCCCTATCACAATTTGCATTACATACTTTTGACTAAAGGCAGTAACAACTGTACCAGGAAAAGAAACACATTTCAAAGGACACCTACATAGCAACCTCCTGATGGTCAAAATCCTTCAAATAAAGGCAAGCCATACCATAAGGCAAGCTTTCTTAAGCTATTAGTTGAAGTAATGATATTTGGTATCTTGCTATAAGTTTCTAGAAGCTAGCATTCCAAATGTAGTGAAAAATTATTTTTGCCAGGATACCACAGCATATTTAGATATTCTAACCTACTGATGAAACATTCTTATTTGCAACCATTTAATGCAATAGTTTCATGTGCTAGATATGTGCTTTCTCCATAAATTAACTGTTAAACAAAATGTAAGTACATATAATAGACTGAAAGAAAGGAGCATAAGGGAAACACAGGAAAAGTTGTAACAATAGTTGTTGCAAAATAGTTACATAGAAAACAAATTATATGCTATCAGTAATTAACAGGTAGAAAATAGGTCAAGATTAGGAAAACAAGACAACTGATAATTAATAAATTAACCGATAGTTAATAAAAAAACAACTGGGCAGGATAATTTTGGATGGCAGCTAATTCACTAGGGAGTACTTCAGGAAGTAACTAACATATATGTATAAAAGAGACAATTAAAACCCACTTTTAGGGCTCAGGTAAAGACTAATTTAAGTGTATGTGTACCTTCAATGTAAGGAATAAATAAGCATTGCAGAGCTAGCATTAAAAATCTGTTATCACGAATTTCCTTCTTCCTTTTCTTTCTTAGGTTAGCCTACCATTTCTGGAACCTTCTTAAAGCATTAACAGGTTTCTATTTCCCTTTTTTCACCCTGTTTTTTCTTTCTTCCTTATTTTTGACAGCTGCTTCATTCATACCTCCTATACACTAAGGGTTCCCCTGTACACAGATTCCCACAATGCAGTTGGGTAGAGAAAGGGTATATGCAGGACGTGAAAGAGGATTTTTTTCAGTCTGTTCAGTTTTAGGTTTTAATGTTTCTTGCCTAAAGTTGTTTTTCCAGTGCAAAACCATCAAAATACAATCAAAACTGTAATGTTCTTGGCTGGCATCAGTCATGAGAGCAAGTTTGATGTAAGTAAGGCTTAAGTACCACAGTCAGAGCTAAACAGGAAAGCTTAACAACATTTCCCAATGCAAAAATTATTTACTGCATTTTGTTCCCACATGACCTTTTCCACAGTCAGTACTAGATAGGCTCCAGGTCATGCTGTGCAGAAGCTTAAGATGTTAGTATCCCGTCGGTCTGTTCTTCCCCAAAAACAAAGTCAGCAAAAGGGCAAAGCTGACTAAGTTTGGCTGCTTAGCATTAACCCACTGCCACTGGTGATGTAAGCCCTAAGATTTCTCGCTGATGCAGCTGAGGTGCAGATACATTTTGTAGTGGAGGCAGTAACCTCTCAGATGGAGAAGTCAGCTACAAACTCGAAATTGATGCCCCTAAAATCATTACAGGTCTTCTTTCATTGCCATAACAGAAATCCTCAAGTTAACAAAATAGTCTTTAAAAGAAATTTTCAGACTGCATATCATCTTCCTAAAAAGCATATCCATTAACTTTCATTATTGTATCATCACTTTGAAGTCAGTTGGATGATTCTCACAAAAGGTCAAAGGTGCAGTGACTTGCCAGGGTTTATTTCAGGTGTTTACGCACTATGAAACAGATTTCCTAATACCTGCATTCCAAAATGTCATTTTGTTCTTTGGATTGCACAGGATATAATAGTTGTTTCTATCCCAGGATTTATCTCTGCTTAATTCAACCTTGTTTTGCTCTTCAGACAAAGTGATAACTTAAAGAGAAATGACCAGAGCTTTTTTGGAGCACAGTAATGCCATCTCAAACAATCCTCTGTCAGACACTGGCATCCACCCGACCCCCCCAAATCCCCTCCTGTACTCTCTCCTGAATTCAGCAGGAGGCTACCAATACGACAGCTGATCTACTACACATCCTACTGAACAAGCCAGAGCTTTATATTGGATAAGCCACTTTAAAGGTAGCTGTGATTAGGCTGCCAGCCATGAGCTGCATGCAGATGAAAGTGAATAATGCAACATGCAGCATGCAGCAATATTCTGCCAGTACTGATTCCATCTGCACAACAAATACTCATCATGTTCACGTAGATGGCAACTGAATCAATTATAATCTCTCAAGAAGAGTAAAAACAAAGACCTATGTTTTCAAAGCAAATGTCACCAAAACAGTTAAAAAAGACAAAAGCCAGGCAAAAATACAAATAGAAAAGGTCTCTTGATTGCTCAAGTCTCTTCTCATTGCAAACTGCATGGTGAGGTTTTTTCTCCTGTTTGAAGGGTCAGAATATAAAGTCTGAAGTAAAAACCATGTTTAAGTTTTCATCTTTGAAAGGATCTACTCTTAGAAAGAAAAGAGCAGATAATATTTTAACATGTAGGGATCAAACTAACAGTGCCACTCACTATCAGAAAGTAAAACACATTTGAAGCATGTTATTTTCAAACTTTCTTGCCCTAAAGAATAATGAGGTTTCTAGTGAAGCTAGGAAAAGCAAACACACAATAATAAAGCCACAGAAATGTCAGGTGATTCCTTTCTGCTGGGGAAAAGTAACGCACTAGGCCACATTTACAGCTCTTCCCTTATTTCTGAAAGGAAGTTCCTTCAACATATAGCAGCAGTACAGGCTCTACCATTTAAATACATTCAATAATTGAGACACAGTATAGACATACAAAATATGTATTTAATCTCCCCTCTCAGGGAAGTAAACATAGGTACAGAATGCACAAACATCTAAGACCTCCCAAATTAAAACAATGAAATACATCTTGAACCTCACAATCTTTTTATTATGTAATATATTAAGTGGTGCTGCAAACTGCTTATGCCAAAGGAAAAAAACCCTATGTTTTGTCTCAAAGCTTTCATTCCCACTTACCTACATAGATTAAAACAAGAAAGCAGACACATATGCCAAAACATAATTAAATAGTTAACTCAGTTCACACCTTCCCTGCTCTCAAACCAGTTTCTGCAGCAGTTGGTAGCACTCCTTTGGCTCATGGAATGAATTAAGAAGATGCTCCTCCAGGTTAGTGGTTATTTGAAGGTCTTGTGACCCACCATGGACATGTCCATCTCAGACCAGAAGAAAATATATTTTAGTCCTGTTTAAATACTGTTAGTTGCTAATTTTATTCAGTGTGGAACTGGAGTAGTTGTTGATTGAATGTACTATTTATAGGCTGTCAATCAACATCATGGAACTCTAATCTAAGTAAAAGACACCAAAATATATAAGTAATGTTCAGTTATTTTCATTATAATTATGCATAGAGTTTATCAATGAGACAAGGAAGGTAGGAATATCCTTTTCACAGTTTAATACAAGGGTGCACAAAGTCAAATTTTTACACTAACTTACTTATTGATTAAATGTTGCATTGCTGCAAGAAAAAAACAGAAGTTAGACAAGTTTGAACTCTTTTCCACTGAATACCTTCTTTCTTTGCAAAGACAATTTCAAGATATTCAGATATGACAAAAAAAAAATCATTCCAGCAATTCAAATACTTGTTTTTCTCAGTTTCAGTGAGATATCTGGAGTCCATCAGACTGGACATGGCTGTGAATCATACTCTTACAATGTGAAAAATAAAAAGTCACAAAGAAGACTAGACTAAATATGCATTCTGAAAAATGCCTTTTATTATGCTGTTTTCCTCTGATCTTCATTATATTTGCCTACACTTTAACAAAAGCCACAGAAATATGTAAAGTAATACGAATACATGATAAGGAAGAGGTGGAAGACGAGTGAATTTTGCTATTCCCAACTGCAAAGAACAGCAGTCTTTCCTCCCTATTCAGCACCTCTCTGGAATGGAAAAATCTGTCTCTAGTTTTCCATTTATATTCAGTGGTAGATTAGAAAACATTCCCAAGTGGAATTGTAAATCTTTGACTGCACTTCTTAAGAAAGTGAAGACTTTTGTTTTCTTTAAAAAATTAGTTACCCAAATTTATAGCAAAGAAAACTGATTTTGTCACATTCTAGCATGTGCTTAATCTGAGGTATTTACAGATTGCGTAACAGGAATTAGCAAATTTCAAAATAATGAGGAGCATGAGGTCCTAAACGAATCAAACGCTCAGCTTCATGAACTGATTTTGTAGGCTATAGCTTGCTAGCACTACCAAAAGGCTGCTTCTTTTCTCAAAGGCATCGCTCACTCTCACACACTCCACTTCCAGCAGAAAATTATAAGACTTGCTTTTGCATAAGGAAGGGTCACTGTGCAATTTCCTTTTACTGTAATTTGAAATCCTGCAAATATAGTTTCTCATCCTCCTCTAGGGAACATAACTATTTTGGCAAAATGCAAAGATAAGGTAGAGCTGAAATAAAAAGCCTCCCCATTAATTTCTGCAAAGAATTTTAATGTTTTCTCCTTAAGAAACAATAACTATCACCAGGCCAGTTAGAGATATTTGGTTTTGGCTTTTTTTTTAATGAAAGAAACAAAATTGTGCAAATCAATGCCCCGAGAGTATTTTGGGTCTAAATCGTTATTGGACATTCTTCCCAAACCTACATAGTCAACTGCAGAATCATACCTTCCATACAATAAATTTACTTTGCTTGTTTACTGAAGCATGAGACCTAAATACTATGTTTCAAAAACACTTTACAATCAGAAATTCTTTATTTTAAATGATTTCCAAATACTTACTCTAAAGTCAGCTAGTTATTCTAGGATAGGATGCTATAACTCACTATTTTTAGTGAGAATATCACTTCAGTGACTACAATAATCAGAATTCTTCTGGGCAAGAGGGAGTTGGTTATCTGGCACAAACTGCATATTCAGAAGAGTAAAACAGAGAGAATGTATATTCCAGCAAATATGGCAAAGTACCAAACTGGAGGACAGGCTGCCCTCTTTGTGTTTCTTGTACTTTTTAAAGGTACAAGGATAGTCATGTAACAGATATTTGTAGATGTATATATGTTGGTCATCTTGTGTCTTTTGAATGCATAGGAAGGCTTTAGAAAATGCTGTTGCAGCTCATCCTGTTTAAGACATGTATACACTGCTGTCCTCTCCTTTGGCATCCAAAGGTTCTGAATGTCTTTTCTGGGGAGTCATGTTTATTAGACTAACTTGTCCAACACTCATGCTGTGGGGCGCTGAAGCAGTTTCCATTTGCTAGGGTTGTAGTACTGGTTTTGGAAAAAATCATCATCTTGCATTTTTCCCTAATGTAGACTGCACACAAAGCAGAAAAATGTGACCTGTGTCCAGTTGGTGGGAAGGAAGGGCTCTATGGCGTTCCCTCCTGTCTGGGTCTCTTCAGCAGTTACAAGTGGGAACACACTGCAACTCCGTTCCTGCCTATTTGTGAGTTTCCTCCTAAAAGAATCAGGAAAATGAATAGCATTGCTGTAGGGTTAGGTCTCAATACAAAGAAGTGCACCAAGAAGCTAAAACTGAAAAAACACATCACAGAATAGACTTCTCTGATATCACAGTTGTAAATATCAGATGAACACATGGTCAGCTTGCTTGCTCTAGGATACTCTAAATTCAACACCTATTTTCTACAAATCCCTGAAGTAGGAATGATGTTCTTTACACATATCTTTCTGCTTTGTAATGGTGTTGGTGGCATCTGCAATAATTAAATCATTAGTCATACCTGTTCACATTTGTGTAAAACAGGAGATGAAGTGGGCTTCTGGCAAGTAAATGGCAAGTAGGCTAGGCAAATAATCTTGCCTGTTAATGTGTGAAATCTTTCAGGCACCACAAGTTTTGCTGCAGTGGCTTTGTATCATTAATGTTTACACACCATATGCAAGAAAACCAGCAAGACATCTAGCTGTTCCATCCAGAACTGTTCTGTCCAGAAACTTCTGTCTTTGGAGGAAGATTGAAGTGCTAATGACACTTACTATCTTTATTTGTAACTCATGCTTCCTCTGACTGTTGTGATTTGCTTTCTTTGTTGCATCTCCTGCCAGGAATACTAGTTATGATTACCTGAGGGTTCTCCTTGCTCAGTTATTTCCACAGTAGTTTGATCTATTTTGGTAGAGGCCTTAGACCTTGTTTACAATATTCAATCTTTCAAGTAGAATCCAAACTTTGCAAAAACGTGCTTCGGAGCTGCAGTTTAGGAGAACATAAAACTACCATAAGCCATGTGTGAGAACTGAGAGCCAAGCCAACAATAATGATAAAGAGCTTCACAGTAATATGAAGCCAATATTTTTCTTGATGCAATCACATATAACCTCTGGATCCTAGAATTATGTTCCATTTCCATTATTCCTACTCTGCATCTTTGTATGGGACAGTTAGTCAATGGTCTATAACCATTAAAATGATGGATAGTCAAACATTTGAGAAATGGATGGCATCTCATGCTACAAAATAAAGATGACTGATCTTTCTGCAAGGTTTCAGGAGTTCTTAAGTCCTTTTGGACCTAATTTGGATTCTATAATTGGTGGAGGTATGTTAATAAAATTCTGAACTTCTGCTTCCTTTTTGCATCCCTTTCTGCTTCAGATTAATGTGGGACTGGAAGAACCCTTCTTACAATATCAAACACTCATTTTCCCCCCCAACCCACCTCAGTTGGTACAACATCATCATCTGTTGTGCGCTCTTTCTTTCCTAAAAAATCTTGAGACTCTGTGTTGTTTTTTTGGTGGTTTTTTGGGGGGTTTTTTGTTTGTTTTTTTTTTTGGGGGGGGGAAGGCGGGGGGCTGTAAATGAGCTCTGAAGTGATCTTCTTGCAGGAAATATTTTCTCCTGTTGTATTCCAGCATGACAGAGCACATTTCATCCTGCCCACAAGTGCATCATACAGAGAACTGCAAAACAGGAGAGTGGGGAAGGGCAATATATACGTTAGGATGGGCATCTGTTTCATCTTCAAGAAAAAGAATCAGTGATTCAAAATCCTTTCCTGAAAGAAGAAACCATGTCTTTGTTCTCCAGATACAGGATAAACAGTGGTGATCTACAAGCCATGCCTCACTCAGAGGCCACTCTCCTCTCCAAAGAGTGCCTCTGCAATGTGGATCACAACCTCTCCTCACCCAATCCAGTGAAAATGTGGACCCACTCTGATGTTTACTTAGGGGATTGTATGGTGTTCCGTGACACAGACAGATTTAGAAATGCAAGATAAAATACTCAGAGCTTCCTTTTCATGTCTCCTTCCTTTTCAACATGTTTGCTTTAGTAGTAGGTGGAGTACAGAAGGATGGCAGATCAGATACCAGAACCAGGTGATACCCTGGCTGATGAGGGATTTTGTGTTGTCACTGTAGGCACCAGTGAGCAACTGAATGCCTGACATTTCAGAAAGAAGCCTGACTCCTATTTCCTTTCCTTGTATTTGAAGTAACTTCATGGTATTTGACAGGTCTTAAAACTGTGCATATCTGCTGCCATGTAAGAGGCTTGCCTCTAATTTAAAAAGGTACAGTAGATAAATATTACCTCAGTAGGGTTTACTAAAAGTCTTTCTTAAATCAATAGCTATGCAGTGTAGTTAGAACTATACGCATGCAGAGCAATTTTAAGTTTTTTTGACATCTTCACAAAGCCCATGGTGGATACCGTTTTCAGACTCTGAGAATGATTACATGATATCTTGGCAGGCCAAGATGACAGTATGCAGCTGGTAAGCTGTTTCTAGCTGTCATAATAGGTAGTGTTTGAAAAGGAAAAAACAAAGGCTTGCTTTAATGAGGCCTACAGCAGCAGCACACTGAAGTTATAAACATATTTGCTGCTATTTTGAAATTTTCAGTGAACTTTTTTCTTACTTCACATTCCTTTTTTAAACACATTTTGCTGTCTGCCTTTATAACTTCAGCCACTGCTGTGTGCTGTCTTCGTAAAACTTGCTGGGAGAGATTTAAGGGTTATTTTTTGTTTGTTTGTTTTTGGGGTGTTCTTTTCTATCTTTATCCCATGTCTCCTTTGAATTTTTACTTGAAGAAAGAAACTGTTTCCTCTAAATACAGCCATTTGGTTGAGTGTAAAAGTGTTAATTGGGGCATTTATTTACTCTGCTGAATTAAATTCCACAGTGATTCTACACAGAGCTTCAGCAAATCCAGTATTTTTCCTTCTGAAAGCCTATGCAGGTGGCGTCAGTACTGGATATTCTGTTTACAAATCATTAATGAAGTGATTGTGGCTTTTTTCATTTGCTCACACTTTTGAACTGCTCAGAGCGACACATTCCTAAATAGGGAACACAAGAGTAGAGAGAAGCACACAATAGCCTTATTATGGGGGCCACACAAACACTGGTAGTGCTGAGGGTTTATATTAACCCAATCAATTAAAGATGTACAGAAAGAGTTCAGCTAGTAGGGGACTGGGAAAAAACGGTCCACAGCAATGAGTTGCTAGGCATGCTAATCTGGACTCTGAAATTTTCGCTTAGTGCTATATCTGAGCTTTCTTCCTGCACAATAAAAGGTCCCTTTCAAAGCTGAGAGTCCTTAGCAGTGCAACCATTGGAAGTCACTGCATCCTCTGAATGAAATAAATGCCTTGCTTTAATTTCTATAAGGCTTGTGTAAATTTCCTTCAGTACTAAACCATTAGAATTCTGAAGGAAAAATGCATATATTAGACTATACTGTATCCCTATTGTGCACTAAACATCAACTCATGCTACTGATATGGAGTTTAAAAGCTTAAAGTGTGGAGCTCCTGCTGAGCAAACAAGCTGAACTGGCCCAACGAAGCAACCTTTTTGTTAAGAATTCTCATTTGAATAAACAGCATGGTAAAACTGCTGAATGCAGATGGCTTAAGTGTTTAGGTTCTTCTAGAAGAAATAAAGCTTAGTAGTTTTACACTTTCATGAACTAAATCATATTTTATGAAGGACAAGTACCCCAATTTCTCACAGAGTGTATGGTAGAAGTGAAAGGAGTTAGTAGCCAACTGGTTCATTTTGAAGGCTGCATCAAGGCAAAACAAATATACAGATTTTATTCTATAATTCTCCTATTGTATGTGTGTCTGTGCAAACACATATACAAATACATGCATAAAGAAAGACAAAGCTCTACAAGCTATATAAGTTATCCAAGGACTAAATTAAAGCCCTGTGCTTAAGTTTTCCATTATTTTTGCGTACTGCACTTATCTGTGGTACTTTTTGAATTGGATGCAGCATCAGGAGCTATGAAAGACTCAGCACAGCACAAAGTCCATTTTAATATATATATTTATATATATTTAATATATATATTTA
>VXBX01000485.1:67811-84779 GCA_013400415.1 Scytalopus superciliaris
ATTTCAATGAAGATAGAAAAGAAACTTTAAAGACTACAACAATAAAACAAATAAAATTCCATTACCCAGAGTTCCAGAAAAGTATTAGAGCTTAATCCAAATTTGCTTCCATAAGAGAGGAATTTTCTCTCAGATAAGGAATGGCATGGAAAAGAATTTCCTAGTGTTAAGAGAAAAATCAGTCTCCCTGCACTCTGATTCTCTTCCTTTCTTAAGTAAATTCTGCTAACTACCTTACACTATATTCCTATAAACTTCTAAGGAAATTATTTGAAATACAATTGCATTTTCAGTTTCTAGAAACTCCTCTTAATGATATCAGCTATTAAGCCAAAATAAGAACAAGTGAAATTAATTTTTAGCAATTTTTTTCCTGAGTTTCCCTTTTTTTTCTTTTTTTTTTTTTAACAAGGAGGACCTGCACAACACTTAATATATGTTAATATTTACCCGAATTTCTGATGATTGTTTACAGTAATGTAGTAGGGATGTTGGATACTATTCTTGGGAGATTGAATAATGCTAATAGTTAAAGACTTCTATGTCACACACAGGATGCCTCAACTCATAGCATACTCATACTCTGCTAGATTAAGTATCAGACAGACTATGAACTACTAATGAATAAGTGTGTTGGAATGCTCTTCTAAATTAAACTTTTTACAAAAAAGTTCGCCTAAATCTCCAGAAGTAGGAAATTCAATGGTTCTTAAGCAAAACTAACAGAATTTGACATCAGTTTGGTTTAGAAAAAGAACTATTTTGTTTTTCACAACAAGTTGCTTTCAGAACACAACACCACACAGTGTAAGAATGCTAAATAGTGATTTCTGATTCATAAATGAAAAAAACTTTTATTCAAGGTGATTACAGAGTACTCTTTTGATTTAAGGAATGGGTATTTAACTCTCTTTTAAATTACAAAAAACTAGCTAACTGCATGATCTAAAAATGTAAATGTACAAGTTCCAAGACATCTGCATTAACGCATAGAGGCTGCTATCTTATTTTTATGGAGTAAGCAGACAAAAGAACAAATATCATAGATGTAAAGGTAATGTGCTACTGTGATTTATTGTGAAGGCAGATAAAGCTAAGCAAGGCAGAAGCACTGATTCAGCAAAGAAAACAGGAATGCATCTTCATGGGAACAGTTTGCTTCACCTGAGTTTTGCATCTTAGCTAACTCAAAGTATATTAGAAACTGTGATACTGATTGATACATATGTGAAAGCTGAGGAGGAAGAAGCAAAGGGAAAAGCAATTTCTCAGTTGT
The DNA here is from genome assembly GCA_013400415.1 of Scytalopus superciliaris. Classification (NCBI taxonomy): domain Eukaryota; kingdom Metazoa; phylum Chordata; class Aves; order Passeriformes; family Rhinocryptidae; genus Scytalopus; species Scytalopus superciliaris. Next base: position 69,088 of record VXBX01000485.1, read on the forward strand.
AGCATCATGTGAAGATATTCTAGAAAGAAAGCATAAGACTGAAAAAAAAAATAAAATTGAAATGTCAGGGAACATCCTTGTAATTCTAGAAGCTGTCTTTGAAAGCTTCTGGTAGAATTTTTAAAAGTATGCCTAGACATACTCTCCATCTCAGGGGGTGGCAGGAGATTTCCTATTCAGCAAAGTGAAGAAGCAAAAAATGTGACCACCAAAAGCTGGCTTGTTTACTGGGAAGCTGCTGAAAGTGCACAATGGAAGCATCAAGAAGAGTGTGACTTGAGTCCACTTAGGACGGAGTTTCCTGAAAAACAGGTGAATCTCTGATACTCAAAGTCATAATCTTTTATTCCAGCCAGCCCGGTTCTCACAAAGCATCGGTGTCAGAGCAGGTTGGTGACGCCTTTTGTTATAGCAACATCTTGGCTACAATAGTGGTTCCTAAACATGCTGGTCTGCTGTAAACTATGTTTCTGGGTAATCATGCATCTCTACTCAGACTTGAGTTTCAAACACTTCTACAGCCCTGATGCAGAGCTTTGTTGGCTAGTAACCAAAGGATCATGTCTGAAGGAACCTCTGTCAGAGGACCCACCCAGGCTATAAAAGACTTTCCCTGGGCATTATTGTAATAATCACCAGGTTATACACACTGTGTTCCTCAATGGGGTTGCTCTCTGTTCCGTCTCATACTGATTACTCTCTTTCCAAGGAAAGAAGATTTTGTGTCTTACCAGTTCCACAAAACTATTGTTCACTCAGTTATTCATTTACTTTTCTCTAGTAAGAGAGTCTAAAATGGTGAGGAATATGACTTCTTCGTGTCAACATGTTGTTCGTTATTGTTCCTTGCAGACAAATGCTGTCTAGCAATTATCTTAGGGGTATTAGAGCGAAATGATTCTGAAAGTTTGGGTTGGCTCTCTGCCAAAAGCCAAACCTCACAGGAAAGATTCCCCTCCCTCCCTCTCCCAAAACGGCAAAAAAAGCAGCAAGAGAAAATTGAAGAAATACATATATATATATATATANTGGTTACCAAGGAAGGCCTACAAAAAAACAACCCATCACAATGATCTATTCAAACAGAGTTTTGAAAGCCTCACTGAACTCTTACTTTAGTTCTTACCATTGCAGCCTTCCATGCCCTGATCTGTCCTGTCCTCCTGTGTCTTTTAAGCTCACTTCCCCTCAGTCTCCTTTTCTTTCTTCTTTTTTTTTTTTCCCCTTCCTACTGTTTCCCACTGCACTGTAACCGCCCTAACAAACTGAAAATAAAAAGTCTCTTCACATTTGTCAAATTACTTGTCTGCTGTGTTTTCCCCATATAATTCTCTACCCATTAGGGTACTGCCACAGCCTAGACTATATTTTTGAAAGAATTTTGCAGTTACACATATATGTATACATATACACTCGTATATTTTCAAGCCCCAAAGGCCCTTCCTTTATTTATAAGAATGAAAATCTGGGGTGACTTCCAGAAACTACACAGGAAATAGACAAAGAGTACCAGACCCCACATTGGCAAGTGAAAAAGGACTGCCACAAATCGTCATCCTCCCATTAGAATGATGGAGTTGTTTCAAGACCAAGAAAGAACAACTGCACTGAACTAACTCATAAACATTGAGGGCTGGAGTGAATGAGTATTTTTTATTGTTAATTTAATGGTTTGTAGTTTAAATAAGTAACTGGAAAGAATAGTGAAAATTACAAATACAAGAAAGGACTGTATGATGAAAGATCTGGAAAAGAAAAAGGCAACCTGACCACAAAAAACCTCACGTTGGTCCAGAAGAACCCACTAAAATCTATGACTTTGACTTGGTTGAGACACTCACAGTATTCCAAGAATCATAAAATGGAAAAGATTTTTTTAAAAAAACCCTAGTGGGTAAACACATCAAGTCTGTGCTCCACCTACTATCATCAACTTTTTTCTCTGCACTTCTTGCTGAAATCCATTTAAATCCAAATTCTGCAAATACACGTTTAACATTCTGAAACTACTGAGATCCACTGTAGTCTGAAATGCTGCATCTTCACATAAGCTAAATTACTCATAGTAAAAGAAAGATCAGGACTTGCATCTCTAAACTTGTTATAGCAAAAATCTTAAATAGCAACCCAGCCGTTAAAATCTTTATTGATTCAAAGAGCAGGACTAGGACAACTCCTTCAAATTTAATTCCTAGCATTTATAAGTCCTCCTTCATCCTAAAAATGCATTTTATAAGCAAAATAGCAATGCTAAAATGTGGCTTTTGTAGGGTGTTTAACATTTCTTCTCTAATACCACTCTGTCTAGCTTCCAAGTGCATTTAAAACTTATTTCTTTTCTGGCCATATACAGCTCTCTTACTGCCTGAGCTGTACAGTTTGGAGATAAAATGACCACTGCAGAGGTGTGACAGACAAATCTCCCTTCTACAGTCACACACTCAGAAAAACAAGAAAATAGTAGAGCTCACTGACTTGTCCCATTCCATTCATCTTCAGTGTTCTGCCTGTATTAACCAGTTGCTGTATAGATTGGTGAAGGAATCAATCATCACACTGGCAGCCCTGCACTCTATCATCCAATTGAAAATGTTGTAGTTCAAGTTTAAGGTGTCCCAGAAATTCCTGAGTTTAAATTTAATGGGAGAGAACAAAAAAGCAAAACATTCTGTTAAAAGTGAAAATTTCTGCTAAATTTGAGTTTCTTGGATATGAAGTAATTTACAAATGAAAACTATTCTGTATAAAGAGCAGAACTATGGTAGATAATCAGCTCTGCCATATGAAGACACTCCAAACTTATCTCGAAGGCAAAGCCTATTTTGATAGCTTAGCATCTCATTTTTTCTCCAGTAGGACTCCTCTAGAGTAACACTTCTTCTTAGTATGTGTTACACCCTTTAACCCTGTGTGGTCCAGCTTTACCAAGTATACACATTAATTTTAGACTTCAAGAGATTTTGCCCACATGAATTCTTGCAAAGCCTTTGACTCTTTGATACCTTGAGTTCACGTCTGGAGAGAAAGCTATGCATCTCCCCCTAAGAGTTTTCTTTTAATTTGGTGAGAAAATAGGCATTTTGGCAAAAAGAGTTGACAAGAATACCATCCAACTTCACAAAACCAGGACTAGCAGGCATTACTATAGAGTAGGGAACCTTTGTTGCACTTAGTGAACACAAACTCCATACAACTTAATTGAAATACTCACAACTTAAGTGAAATACAGAAAACAGGTGTTTAAGTTCCCCACAAGTGAAAGAAAAGAGTAAAGAAAGAGAGCTCAAGAGGAGAAAGACTAAAGAGAGAAAAATACAGTTACCACTAAGAAGTCACATGTTGCCAAAATTCAGGAGGGCAGGTTGAGGCAAGATGGAGATCTCATGTGTGCCTTTTATCTACTGTGGCCACTACCCCCAGGTGGTGCCTCCAACCCACTGGGACCCACTGACTGGTCCCAGATCAGGGAGGGGCATTGTTCCCACTGTCCCTGCAAATCTGGTATGGGTCAGTTGCTTCAGGAGGTGTGGAGTGTTATACTTTTCCCGGGCTGTTTGTGACTGGCAGCTGCTCTGGGGCTTCCTCATGCAGGCTCCATGAATGCCCTGCCATGAATGACACAACATCACCCCACCTCTGTGAGGTTCAACCCATCCCTTTCCCCTCCACACATACACATGCCCCACCCCCCCGGTGGTTCTGATCCAATAATTACTGATCTGATGTCTACCACTATGGCAACATAAGAGCTTTAGAAAGCCTTGTGCTGGATTGGCTACACCAGGGGAGTTACTGACTGCAAAGGAGCCCTGCTTCAGAATAGAGAAGAACCTGAATAAAACGTAGCTGCATTTTGCTTTTCTTTGCACTGATGTTTTTTTGTCTTTGTTGTTTCTGCAACTGTTCTCTTACAGCAGTTGCAGAAATGCCTGAGTGACAACTTGAGTGTCAGCAACAGGAGGACAACACATTCAAACTGGCAGGACAGTTCACGAGTGACTGCCTGAATGCTTTATAATATCCACAAAATTAGTAAGATATTTTTATTACTATTATTTCCACCTATAATCAAACCAATAGTAAGTATGACCAGATGAAGTCTACATAATGGGTCCTGCCTATTAATAAAGAGATAATTGGAATAGTCACTATTCTTGTGAGAACATGCTGTCTTGATAATTATGATATTTTCTACACGGTATTAAAAAAATATAAGGGGGGGGAAAAGGGGCTGGAAACCACTGCTTTCATGTGCTTCCAGGTGTGTATAGCACTGAGAAAATATACAGAGCTCCAGTCTTGCAAGTGTAATTCTTTATCTGTCTTCCCAGTACCAAAACAATGATGTAGTTCATCAAAGTATGTGAGTAAACAAAGATCTTCCACATTATTGGTAAACTACATGTTAGAAAAAATCTTTGCTGATTAGAAACACTGGGATAACAGAGAAAGTCAAAGAAGGGTGTAATTTTAAAGGCATGCTAAGGCGCTTGTAAACATCACTGAAAAACACCTCATTCTGATACCTATACCACATTCTTATTCCTATGTGAAGTCTCAGGCAATTCTCATAAGAATTTAACAAAAGAATATAAAAACTGGTGTACTAGGGCAGACCAGAGGCACCAATTATACCTGGTCTCTCACGGGAATGTGTAATGAAGGCCCAAGTACAACAGAATTGCGATTGAACAGTGGTACTTCCCACAAATACCATTCCAGCTTTGAACAATTTGCAACATGGGCCTTCTGAGCCAGACGTAGTATCTTTGTGTAGGGACAGATGTTCTTTTTTCAGAAGATTTCACTTCGAGAAGATGAGAGCTTAATTAAATGCTCATGAAGAAGACTTTCTGCCTAAGAAAGTCTTTTTCCAAAGATAGGGGAAATGTTCTTTCCTTCTTACACTCCAGCAGATAGCTTCTCCTGTGGGCAGCTCCGTGGAATGTGGAGAGATAAACCCTTCCATGTCACAGGTTGTGCAGGCGGTGAGCATGGGGGGAGGGAGGCCAAAAATCATGGAAGAGATCAGGAGGTGTGCCATTCTCAGGCCCCAGTGCTGTGTAGCACTCTTAGTTTTCCTTGTAAGTTTTTGGTATTCTTAACTTTGAAATAAACCTTTTTTGATTCTTTCCAGTGCACTGACATTTTGGGGGCATGCCTGCATGTATCTTACTTTACATTTGTACTTTACAGTCTTTTTCATTTTCACACTCTTTCTCACTCTTTTTCATTTTCATTCACTCAGCTGTTCACCTCTTGAATTTCTGTAAACATTTTAGCACTAATAGCACTCTCAGGTTGAAGCTCCTCAGGTTGTGATAGGTTGTGACAATACCATGGACATTTACACCGTTTGTTTCAAAGAGGTCACAGGCTGTTTTATGCTGACATCCCCTTGTATTGAAAGAATAAGCAAATAACCAAATCTTATTTACCGTCTCCGTGGTTTCATAGACACCCATGATATATTTTTGCAAAGTTCCTCCTTTCCTCTGAGCTGAAGAGTCCCACCCAAATAAGCTGTTCCCTTATGCAGAGATATTCTATGCATTTGATCTTCTTTGAAATGAGAAGGGGTGACAGAAAGAATCTGGCTGTTAGCAGAGTTCAAAACACAGAGGACCTATATGTGTATTTACACAATGATGTAATGTTTTGTGGTTTACCTCGTGTTCTCTTTCTACTAAACCATAACATTTGATCAGGACTCACTGCACTCACTGTACTCACTGAGCCCTGAACAGACTTCTCAGAACTAGGTCTTAAATTCAGGATCTTCTGAAGTGGTAATGGTTATCCCAGAGCTGAGAATCACACTGTATGTAACAGGACTTTTCACACAGCCAATTCTCCCTGAAAAGTGAGCAAGAGTGATACCATTATCACAAAACATTCTTTCACGTCACTTAAATTATTCCAATGGCTTCTGGAGGATATCCACATCTTTAATTCATTTATATTCTAAGGCATAGCTCATCTTCAGAAATCTACGCTTGATATCCTGCATTTTGGAACTAGCTTTGGTTTTGTAGGGGTGGTGAGGTAGATAGCACTTTAATTTAGTATTCCTAAAGGGGTAAAAAAAAAGGGAAGGCAGGAGAATGAGATTTGGGCCTTCTTCAGAGGAAAGAAAACATGGTATCATATGTAATGAGAAGACAGAGGGTCTTCTTCTGACTATTGTTCCAGCTGCTACCATTAATAATGGAGCACTTATGAACAAAATCTGCTTTGCAAGTACATAAACCCAGAGAAGAATGTACAAGAAAAGAATTACGGACAAATTGTACATTGAATCTTAACCCGAGGGTTTTTTTGCTAAAAATTGTTAACTCCAAATAAATTCTACAGCACTTGGAAATTATTTCTCTGCATTAGCCCCTTTTAAGAAGAGCAATACCTGTAGGAGAGCAACCAGATGGTGAACAAACTAGGTTGGTTCCTTGCCAACATTATTATTTAAAAATTCTGAATTTCGGGAAAGTGCTGAACATTTGATAGTCTTTATATGCCTCACATACATATGGTGTTATGTATGTGCTATCTCATCAAGATACAGGGTTGAAAGTATTTGTCTGTGTTAAATATATCATTAACTATATTAACCTGCACTCCTCTCACACCACTCAGGACCTTTTCCTGCTATTCTAGCACCCTGAATAGTTTCAAACTTCTATTATTTTCAGACAAATATCTCACATGAAAAATGCAAGCATCCTCTAAAGATCTCTGCAATAATCATGATAATGACAACAATGAAAGGTAAGATAAAATTTCAAGATTCGTTCCTTCGTCAGCAATATGTTAATATCCTATTTGCACTGAATGAAAAGAACTTTGGAACAGTAAATTGCAAACATTCTAAAACTTATACAAAACAGCATCTCTGCAATACATACCATAGAGTACACAACTGCGTTCAGGCTCATTCATTGCTCAAAAACTGGAGAGGAATGCACTAAGGATATGACTGTATTTTTCTTGGTCCTAGAATAATTATTATAGCTGATAATAACTCTTATTATAATTGCCCCTGAGTAATTATGAAGGTCACAGACAGATTGAATAAGGCATTGTACAAACACAGGAAAGCTGCCTGTTTTAAACAGCTTAAAATTAAATTAAATATGAAAATGACAGGAAAGAATAAAATTCACAAACTAAACAGCTCGATTTCAACAAATGTCAACCCATCACTGCTTTTCTTGGGGTGAATGAGAGGCTGTTAAGCCTGGGCATGGCACATGAAAAGACGAATGGAAACACCAGAAAATGTAGGACCAGTATTGACTAAATGAAGCTGATGTGAAGGACATGACATAGTTAGAAATAAATAGAGAGAAGGGAAGGGACACACAACTGAGAACTGTAAAAGGGTTACTGTGGCTACATCCACACCACATAAGACTGTAAAACTGTGCCCTGTGAAAATGTCCGAAGATTAACTGCTCTCACACTTTCACATGATAGGCTGTTTGGGCCAGCCTAGCACAAGCACACTGCCTTAGTCTCAAAGGGCTCTACAGCCTCCTTGAGCTACACCTGTATACAAGAGCCAGTCATTCCTTCTAGCAGAAACAGAAGGGACAGGAAAATACGAGCAAGGAACTGGGAGCCATGAGTAGCACGCATCCATACCACCTGTGCCTGCATTCACTAGATTGGCCATTGCTGGCACCCATCCCATAGCTATCTCCTTTCTCAGAGGCCATGGCCTAAACTATGGCACCATGTCCATGAGCAAAGAAGAGACTGGAGTAAGTGCTCCATATTTTTTCAGTTATATCCATGCCATGTCAGAATAGTACTAAACAACCTGAGACACACTACTCCAACAATGCCACAACAAGGCTGTCCCTGAGACAGTCAGCAAAAAGGGCTCAGCTGGCCCCATCTCCAGCATGCAGTGATGTTTATGGCACGGACAGAGACATTTTTTGTGTGAGTCAAGTGCCAAGTTTGCTTCTGCATCTTGTCTGGGTTCCTAAAAGACAATTTCCCAGACCAAACTTCTGACCTTGAAAAGCCAAGACTATAGAAAAGCATCAGCTTGAGCCTAATCCTTCCAGGTCATGGGCTTTGCACTATCTGGGGGCATACAGGCTTTATGTGTCAGGATTTAGAACCTTGCATATTGCAAGGATAGTTCTGCAACCTAAAAAGCTCCACTGCTGTTTAGTTTTTATCTGGTTTGTAACTGTTCTTGCATGGACTGGCTGCTCAGATACACAGATGTAATCAGGCCAGCATCTAAGCAGGCACTAAAAACACACTGTAGGGTAAGTGGCAGCAGGTATGGCAGGTACAAGTAAGCATGCACCAGAAATGTGGGTTGGGCCAGTGCACATTATCTATCATCACAGACTAAGCAAATTTTAATTGCCTGGCAACATTAATCACAATGATGAGCTGTTGGTGTTGGAGAAGGGACTTCAGTGGTGCAAACTGTTTATGAAATACGATGAGCTTAGTCTGGGAAGAAGTGGGCAGTGATGTAGAAGGACTGTTCCTTCTAGCAGCTTTCCATTTCTGATGATATGTGGCTGTAGTCCACTTCTGCTTCAACAAGGAGCTTATACCTTTACAAGAAATACTGTCCTGGAATACCTCTTTGTGGCACATCTACTTTGCTGCAGTGGAGGCCACTAAGCAGTGTCCAAGAAAGCACATATTCTCTTCCAGATCTGGAGACTTGTGAAATACATAATCTCACATAAATCCAATCTAACTACGTCGAAGTCTCTGAAGGATGTCTCATCTTCAGAATGGATAATAAAGGACTCAAAATTATTCTGATCATGTCTCTGCTCCATGCAAAAACCCATTCCTTGCATGAACTTAAACAAGATGAGCTTTTCACACATGGGGTAAAACCATGGTCTCCTAAAAATCAACAGTTTTTTTAGCAAGTGGCTCAAAATTTCCACTTAAATCTCTGTAGCATTCTGTAAAACCTGTAGCATTCTGTTTCCACCGAAACTCAGGCTTTAGAAAATAACTGAGGAAATAAGAGTAGCTGAGAGGATAGCACAGTTTTGTTCATTGTCAAAGGGATGCTTCTTGACACATTGCTCCAGCCAGTGCTTGAGTCTCCTTGAGGGAAAGCAGTAAATTTAACTTTGAGTAAGAACAAAATATCTCTTGAACTCAGTTTGATAGAAACTTTCTCAAGCTGTACACTACAGAGCAGAAGCATTCAGCAGGAAACCTCTCAAGGTGTATGGGGAGGTGGTTCAGCACCCACTGCTGCCACTGCTTCATAACTGTGAATTGATGGGATGTTTGTCTTAATATAATAGATGAAAGAAATCCCTGAAAATGCTACAGAGTCCATAACTCTACAAGATTAGCAGCTAAAGTGCTCTATAAAATGGAGAATACTTATAGGAAAAAATATTTTCAAATTGTAATGCCTCTAAACGGCTTATTTAATTATAATATTTTCAAGAAGTCTTTTATATGTCTTGATTACCACACAGTCAAGTCTTAAGAAATACAGAACCACAGATTGTGCTATGATGTAGATATGTAAAATTATTTATTTTTTTACATAATTTGTAAATCAAACCACAATACTTTTGGCTTTTTTGCTCCCTAAAATAAACTAACAACACCTACTTTTTTACACCAGACAAAAAACATTGCTCTGAAGTGTAACAGTTGTTTTTGTTCAATAATAGGTAAACATTAAAATTATATTATTTTGCCATATCCCTCAATAGACTATAAATGTAGTATTAGTAATAATAATAATAACAATAATATCATATCTTTGTTTAGTTTGGAAAAAATCCATTACTTTTCTTGCTCAAGATGCAGAATATGGTTTCTCTGGGGATTTTGAATTTTTTTTTAGGTTTTTTTTTTTTTTCATTGATATGTTGTCTTAAGTGGCACTGAATTTAGTATTACATATTCAACAAATGTTTATTGTTCTTGTGAAAACTGCAATTCTCATCATATTTTCTTCAATTATATCAACCATAAACACATGTTATGTGAGTCTGCAGTTATTTGGTTCACTTGTGAACATGGGTAATAAAATGGCTGTATTGCAATACTTCTGTGTACAGAGTATTCATGCTATTTCTTCCACTGGAGTTTGCTCATTAATCATGGTGACAGTTGATACTTTTTTCCACTGACATGAGATATACAGTTGTTAAAAAATTTGTTATAGAGCTTAATATTGTCATTTATGATATGTGCAAAATAAAGAGAACCTTCATGGAAAAATTAATATGACAAATATTGATAATAATGTTAGATGGTTTTGGCTCACAACAGATGAAGACATCTTTGAAAGGCACTAAGGTGTTAAATGCAAAGACCACAGACTTTTAAATGCATAATGCATGTGAACTCAAGAAATTTTTCTCACATAAAACATTTAAATTATGCTAATATCTACAAAGGTGTGAAGAAGCAAAAATTCTATTCTAGATAGGATAACAGATGTATACAGAAGTGAGATAATTAATGTAACTAAATGTGCTATGTCTTAGGAAAAAATAATTAGCATCAAAGTATCAAATGATATCTGCAGAAAGGGGTGAGGCTGTAACCTGTGGTCTGGTAAGGACATGGTATCCTTGTGGAACAGGAGTGAAAACCATATCTGAAAACAGATAAACTTCACACCTCCCGAACTGGACAGCACAAAACAACCATAAGGGATAAATTCTCAGATCAACCCAGTTTAGATTTCACTTTGACAGGATCCTCTATATTAACTGTGTTATATAACAGCACTAAAAGGAAAAGAATGATAAAACATTTGGAGACAGTGACATCCTCCAGTGACATGAGGTGGATGAATACCAAGAAAAGATTATGGAAAAAGAGCTCAATGACTTTCAAAGAGCAAAAATAAACTGTCAAAGAAAACCTCAGGGTCAAATTGGGAAAAGCCCTGACTCCTGTATGAGAAGTGAAGAAACAAAACCAAAAGTAGCCGCTTTTCTATTTCAGTCAAGCCCTTGTCACAGATAGACTTGGACACGCTAGAAAGAATTCAGCCTTTGCAGGCTACTTCTATGCTAGCGTGACTATGCATTTGGGATCAGAATCAATTTCCTTGGACACTCATAACTAAATTCAAGCTGTTAACAACTCTCCAGCTTGTGTTTTCTTTATTTTACATGTATCTTAAGGTGTTGCTCTGTGAGGACTATCAGGAATGCCTAAAAAATTTAGTACCAGTTTATACTGTACTTTTCATCTTAGAAAGTGTCACCAGGAAGTTTCACCTGTTGGAGAAAAGACTTAATGCTTCATGACCACATGAGGAGAGACAGTACCTGTAAAAGGAGCCAATAACACCACAAGATACATATTCGGAAAGCATTCACTCAATTATTAGAATGTGAGCTTTAGTGATCTGGAAAGTGATTTATTAAATCATTATCAATTTCCTTTATCTAAGACAATAGAAAATTGTTTGCCCTTCATGAATATAATTTTTTTTTATTTTTGCAAAGAAGATTAATACATGTAGAGAAAGTTTCGAAACATATTGCCTTTATGTAAAACATATTTTACTGATGTTGCTAAAAAACTCAGAGTAGAATTTTCGCCTTGAATATATATGCCACTGCTATTTACTTTAATAGGAGGTATGTGCCATATTCCAGTGATCAACCTTGGCATTTGCAGAGGACTCCATCTAGGAAACCAAATGCTTATTTCATAGATATGCTGCATTTGTTATTGCTGGAGAGATGTGGACACCAGCAGACCATACATGCTCTTTCCATTTTGCTTATTTTAGAAGTATAATTGGTCTATGACATACTTGAAGACACCTCACCTCCTGTACTAAACTCTCACAGCATCAGCTCCTACACCACGAACATTGTGAATATTCCATCTTTTTTTTGTATTTCAGGAAGATTTGATGGCTTTAGGAACACACTCTTAGATTTCTAGGACAAAATTCAGATGTACCACATTCCAAAAACATAACATAACAGGGAAAAGAATCTAATGTAAAGCTTATGAAAGTCTCTGAAATTTAGCTCTGGATTAATCTTGGCTTTTTTTTTTTTTTTTTTTTAAAAGCCCCCCTGTTATGCTGACTCTTTAAATACAGTCAATGTGAAACTGCTGCTGTGTGTTCCTCCTCCCTTCAGGCATGGCTGGAAATCATCCACTACAACTGGAGGANTTTATTTCATATTGGTTTAAAAACCTAAAATCAAAGATTTTTTTTTTTTATCAAATTCCACAGTCCATCAAGTGAATATATTAATTTGTCATAGGACATAGAATATGAACAGTCATGTGGGAAGAGACTGGAGAGTAGGAACAAGCAATTCATTTTTGAAGGAGAAAGGTTTCATTCCCTGGAGATGGCATAGCAGGTATTTGGCAACTGGGCGCATACTATCACTTAAATCCTCAAATACTTTTGTCTATTGTCTTTAAAAGTAGAACATGCATTAGCCCATATTAATTCAACCTCACTGTGACCCACAGTGACATACCACTGTCCTTAATCTTTATAAATGGCGTTTGCACTCTGCACCATCAAAAAACTTTCTTTTTGCTGATCAATACAAAGTGTATTTGAAAAGAGCATTATCTGCCTTTGAAAAGGCCTTCTGGACGATCAATGGTCTTCAGAAGCAGATGCTGATCAAGCAAGCATAAGCAACAATGTAGAAAGGTAGTAAATATTGATCTCAATTCAGAAAAGGAAATTGCCTTGTAGTTGCAGTCTCTGACTTCATTTAACTTATAAGTTTACTAAATGTCTGATTGGCTGAGCCGGTAAACACTGTGGTGCATCTTTGCTGATCTGTGTGCTTGTATGAACAACATGCTTTAGAAGTTTTCCATGTCACAGCATGAGATTAAACCGCAGTTAACACAAATTTCAAAAGTGTTAATTTTTGTTGTAAAAAACTACAAGTAATATTAACTGTCCACACAATTTCACAATGGATTGAAACAAACAAAACCAAAAGTTCTGAAACTGTCATAGTTTATGAATCTGCAGTCATTAATTAAAAAAAAAAAAAGCAAAACTCAACCAAAAAAACCCCACATAATATTCAAAATAATGTTTAATCATTTTTATATATCAGGGAACCACCTGAAATCAATTGGTTTGACAAAGTTACAGACTCAATTAATTTCTTTGTTTCCCAGGATTTTATTGATAGAAGCTGGCACTTCTGGAAGCAGAAACAGCATTTCATGGTAGGCCTAGATCCAGCCACTACTAATCCACTAGTGTGAAGAGAAGTAAAAATGCAAAGGAACATCAGCAGATGATCTAAACTTCCATGTAATGCATTACAATAAAACTTGCATTATTCTAGATTTATGATGTTGTTTATAACAGAAATCTTGTTTAGTACTTCCAAATGGGGAGAGTCACATAATCAACTGTCAGAAAAGTGCACTGATCGCCGTTCTGTGAAAGACATTTTAGCTTACAGTACTGTATAAATCACAGAAGGTGTGTGGTCATATTCTATGTCACAGAAATCAACAGGACTCAACTGATATTCATTGACGTATCTGAGCATTCCTTCAGATTGTTGTAAAAAATATTGTTTCACACAAACATAAAAAATACACTAATTTCAGGTCTAAGATTCAGAAGTAAGGACACTGGTAGAAGTGCCATAAATATGTGATCAGCCCACTAGTCCAGTCTGCTTGCTTGCTCTGAAATAAGAACTAATCCCAAAATCTCAGCAGTCATAGGATGGACTGCTTAGTTTTAAGCCAGATACAATGCTAGGCAGTAACAGGACAATACCATGACAACAAGTATTTTGTGTCAAACAGCTATCACGTCTCCTTGCTGGAAGAACAGGGATTGGACTGATGAAGTCTATGAACACAGACACATGTACTCAAAAATTTACTCAGAAGAATAAGGATGAGAAAGGCAATGGCCGTTCCTCCTGCCCAGCCTGAGGCTAGGAAAATTGCCCTCACTGGCAAATCATCTTTATAAAATGGTTGAAATGGACTTTTCACAGAGCATGCGTCTTCTACTTAGTCTTAAAAATAAATTAAAAATTCAAAGACTACCTCCTGTATCACAAAAATTTTACTCTTTTTATTATTTTTAACAGATTTAAAGAGATTAGTTTCCAAATAACTGCAAGATACTTTCATCTGTACTCTCAAACAAAGACATATGTTACTACATGGATAAATCTAACTTAAAGATTTTAAATATTTTTTTAGAACTTGAGAAAGGTTGAAGTAAAATTCAAGACTTGCTATAATAATAATAATAATGAAAAATCTATACTCTTTGAAACAAGGTCTTTGAAACAACTTAGAGCCAAATTTCATAAACTGAGACTCTAATTTTGCACACACAAATACAGTAACTAAGCATGAAACTGCTCATGTACCATAAAGTCCTCATAGTGTGGTATTTGTCTATATCAGGAGGTAAATCAGGGAGCTGCTGTGTGGTTTTATAGCCACTATATATCTGGAGGGTGGGAAGAGTAGTTTGGGCTGTCCAGACCATAGCTGAACAATGGATCTGAAATAGGGTTGTTTCTAGTATGTATGTGGAGAACAAAATAAGACAGAACAATATTTCTCACTGTCAGTTTGTGGGCAGCTAAGAAAAGTGCTTGGTTTGGGTTGACAAGCCATATGTGATAAATGGTGCATAGTTTTGTAGGACAGTATTTTCTCATCAAGAGGTGAAGGCTTGTCTTATATTAGAAAAGCAGAATTACTTTGTTTTTGCAGAATGGTGGTCTGATGCCAAGGACTATGGGAAGAGTTGTGAAATCTCACATACATATATCCACCATAATGATGTCAACTATTTTTTAGCATTATTAGCATTATTTGACAATAATACTCAGAACCCTTATTGGAATGGAGACCACACTGCAGTCTACATTTGGTATGTTCAGCACAAATACATAATGAAATTGGGTTCTTTGCTTACTGGAAAAGGCTATTGTTACATCTTTGCTGCTGACTCAATATATTACAAATATATTACCAGAGAAAGGTCTATATAACTGCAGTTGCCAACTACACACTAACATACATGGCTTAATTTATGTCTCCTTTGGTGCTGGTACTCATGACTTACACAATATATGTGAAGGAGGCCCATCAGAAGGCTCTTAGACTACTTTAGAATACTAATCAGTCCCTACACACTACAGCTTTTATGCTGTTTACAGTAGGGTACAAAGGCAGAAGCAAGCTGCAAGTGCAAACCTCAGCCAGGGCAGCAGTCCTTAGTCCTGTACTGCTACTGGCACCCAGCAAATGCACTTCTAAGGGAATTACGTCCTTGCTAATCATCAACTATATGACTACACAAATCCTTAAAATAATAGCTGTTAGTAAAAATTAATTTCTACTGCATGTCAAATACTACTTCTCTCCAAGACCCCATCTTTCTAACTAAGCAAGTGCCACGCAGAAAACCCTTAGTGATATCAGCATATTCGGAAGAGCTTGAGCTGTGCAGGTCAGAGAGCATGTCCACCACATTTCAGGCCCTGGCTGTGCTGGAGTAGAGGCATGAGGCCAGGATGGTAACTTGTCAGTGCTCTGAAACTGAAAAGAACAAGTAACAGTGAAGGACACTGCTATACAAGAATAACTGAGAGGAAGACTGCATAAAATCCATGTACTGGGGTGATGTTTAAAGGATCAGTCACCAACAATGCAACTCGAATAAA
>VXBX01000504.1:255-18889 GCA_013400415.1 Scytalopus superciliaris
CTGAGGAGTCTGTGAGGGCTGAGGAGTCTGTGAGGGCTGAGGAGTCTGAGGGGGCTGAGGAGTCTGAGGGGGCTGAGGAGTCTGAGGGGGCTGAGGAGTCTGAGGGGCCTGAGGAGTCTGTGAGGGCTGAGGAGTCTGTGAGGGCTGAGGAGTCTGAGGGGGCTGAGGAGTCTGAGGGCGCTGAGCAGTTCGACGGGGCCTACACGACTCTGAGGTTTGAGGAGATGGAGGCGGAGGAGCCGAAGCGGCCCGGGCAGGCATTGGAGCTGCGGTTCAGCCAGGTGAGGGGGCCGGGCGGGGCTCTGTGCACGGGCTTTGCTTTCTCTCTGTGTTATACTTTAAATATCGACCTGTGCGGTGCCGCGATTCGGTTCTGCGGCGCCGTGGCTTGTCCCCATTGTTCTCTGTGTGTGTGCGTGTGGCCGGGATGCTGCACAGGCATAAAGGGCGTGCTAGGAAAGGATAAAAGTTAAGACGGCTGTGTCGCTTCTCCGTCAGGTTTCTTGGACAGCGTTAAGGAGTTTATGTTCCCTCTGTAGAACTTCCGTGTGTTCACTTATTGGTAGTGATAATCTAACCTTTCTAATCTGATTTGGTTGGATATTAGGGAAGGTTTCTTCACTCAAGGGGTTGTCCAGCCCTAGCAGAGACTTCCCAGGGAAGTGGTGGATTCACCATCCTGGAGGGATTGAAAAGCCCTGTGGATGTGGCTCTTGGGGACGTGGGTTAGTGGTGGCCTTGGCAGTGCTGGGGAATGGTTGGACTCCGTGATCTTGGAGGGATTTTCCAACCTAAGTGACTCTACTATTCTTTAATCGCAGTCCTTTGTGAGAGCACTGTGTTAACCTCTCCTTTCTGACCTTGTTTTCAGGGGTAGGAGTGCTTCGCAGTGGCTCTCTCCCACTATCCCACAGAAACTGTTCCTAATGGTCATGGTTTGGGCAGTTTTATTCCTCATGCTTTAACACAGTTTTCATCAGCTTCCCAAACATCCAGTTGACATCTCTTGGACCATTAATGTGCCTGTAGCCAACAGGTCATGTGAGTAAAAAGATAAAAATTTATCACCTGGAGATAAGGAAGTGCCCAGAGAGATGAGGGAAATTAAAAGGGAATTTGTTTTCTAAACCACACAGGATGTTAAAGAAGAGACAAGCATATTTTTCACCCCTTCTCCCAGCCATGCCTGGACTGAGGTACTAGGAGTTATTCTTCAGGAATGCAGAGGTTGCAGCAGCAGTTCACACTTCTTACATCTATCAGCTATTTTCTGTCATGTCACATGATTGCTTGCTTTTTTGTTTCTCTTCTCTGACAGGTTGATTTGTGGCTAAAGAAGATTTATGGGGATCGGCCTATTCCAACGTATGAGGTAAATGAAAGGACAGTGGATATCTTGTATGATCTTATGGAACGCAGTGAAGCCAGAGACCGGGATGTTTCCTTGCTGATAGAGGACATGGAGGATCAGAAAACAGCGTATAAAGCAGAAAGTGAGTTTGAAGTCCCATTTCCCAGTTCCATCCAAGTTAGGGTTTTCTTAGCGATCCTGAAGATTTTATTTTTTAGAATCTGAGGAGTATATATACAGGTATGTAATTCAAACAGTCTCAGCTTCTGTTCTGATACAGTTTTTACTGCAATGCATCCCGTGCCTTCCTTTCAGTGAAATTTACACAGTGACATAAGGTTGGTCAAGGACAATTTTTTAAGCCATCTTGAGCAGGCCATAAATATGGACAAGCAGATTAATTACTAAAACCTCCTAGCCTGCTGGGCTGGAGAGCACAGCTTGGAAATACTGGCTGGATGGACAGGGAAGCAACCCTGCAGCTGATTTAAGAATCTGAGCTGGTGCTAAGCCACTATTAAGGAAAGCAGTGGAGGAATCTGAAACAATAATGAGGTGATTAAGTTATGGTCAAGCTGCCTAGACTGAGTATCTGATAATGTATTGTTTTTTTGGAGCAAGGGAGTGGTTTGGTGGACCACAATGCATTTTTTTAACTTCATTACTAAAGGATTGTCCCTTCACTGGCTTTTTTTTTTCCAGGAAGGAATTTTACTTTTTTGTGAAAAGACTGATACTGTGCACATATAAAGACATTTTTGTAAAAAAACTGTTTGCTTTTTGTTACTTCAAGTCTTCTAGTGCCTTGCCATCAAACAAACATTGATGGAGAAAGACTTCCTGCACCTGCCATGACAAGCATGTGCATGCTTAGGAACAGGCTTAGATTGAGCTCTGTGGGGAGAAGACCTGTGTGTGCTCATTGCTGCAGCATGAGGGTGAACTCCTGCTAGTTTGAGCTCAGACAGACTGGCCAGGGAAGGAGTGGAGCAGTGATTTCTCACTCAATACACTGAATTTATTGGACGGATGGAAATGTGGCAGCAGTTTGGCATGTTTAAGCTTTCTTTTAAAGTGTCTTTTTCTCTAACAACAGAGAGGTAGCCAAGTTCCTGGTGTGGGTTCTAGCTTTGGAGTGGTCCTTTAAAAGAACACTAATATTAAAAAATTCCTGGTTTGGATTGTATTTGTTTCTCAGCTAAGGAAATGCAGGACATTCTCCAAAACCTGGGTCTTTCCCTAGACAGTCTGTCCAGAAAAGCCACCACGTCCCTCAGTGACCTGGTAAGAAGTGCAATGATACTCGAAACAAAGGACACGTCTCTTACCAGGTAATTCTTCACACTCTGCATCTGGGGTGATGGTCTGTGCTCTCTCCCTCTGTTTTTTCACATCAGTAGCTTCAAACTTAGACTCCAGGAATCTTACTTTTCCAGCTTAGCTGGCACTCCTGGGCAGCTTTGGAGGACATGGGAACTGAGCACAAAATGCTAACTCTAGCTTATCCCAGCAAAGGAAGGCTTTGAAGCCTGAGAAGGGTCTCAGATAGAGTTAAATCCCTCTTTATGCTCGTGTTTTTGTGGTCAGTGCCTTCAGGGTGCTGCCACTTGTACTTTTGTGTCAGGTAGCCCAAGCTAGAGCAGCATTCACACTGCTTAGTCAAAGACTGGGGACCTCTGACTGGTCTTGCAGTCTTAGCTCCTCATTCTTTTTTCTCATCTGGCCTCGGTTCATGTGAGGAGATTTCCTCAGCCACAGAGAAATGGCATCTGTTAGTCTGGTCTTCCTGAGCCCCTCTCTCTAGCCTGGCTTTGGCCCCTGACACAGCAACACTTGCAGTAAGGAAAGGCCAAAATCTGCCTTGGAATCCGATTTTTCTGTGATCTTCAGGATCTTGGCTCTTAGAGCTCTTCTGAGCTGGAGGGAAAAGCAGCTCTGAACCATTTAGGCAGAGGCTCAGATACTGCTGAGTGTATCTCAGGGCTGTGCGTTTTCAGGGCCTGATTACAGTATCTCTGAAAGGCAATTTGGCAAGCCAGGAGTGGAGCCTGGGAGTAGTTTCAAACACTGTGGTTTTATTCACCAGGTGATTTGCTCTTACTCCTACTCAGATTGCTGTGCCATTTTCCCTTCCATTTGGAATCTGTGTTAGTTAAGGAAAGCAAATACCCCTAGTGAATTAATTTAATTTATTTCTATCATAATATCAAGAGAAAACCAAGACATTTGTATAAAGTGTGGAAAAAAGAATAATACTAATTCTGACTTTCATAAGAGCTGACTACTGAGCATTCCCACTGTTTCTCTCTTCCCCAGCTTCTTCTGTGCCATCAATAATATGGATTCGGAGCTGTTTGAAATGGAATCAAAAAACAGAGAAATACAGCAGGAATTGAACACTCTCAAAAAAAAGCTAACTTCAGTCCTGATGATGGATAAGCGGATACTGGAGTGAGTAATGGGTGAGCAAAAGGGAAAGATGGAAGCAGTACTGCTGATCTCTGCCATGAACAGCATTGGTTGTGATAACTAACAGGGATAACAAATTGCATGAACACGTCCAGTTCAAAACATTTGGAAGTATCCATAAAAAACCATGTGCTATGGACATGTTGGTAATCAAAAGAGATTTGGGATACCATGAAACCCATTATTTTAAAGCAAAAATGGTCTACAAGCAGTTTTCAGATATGAGCTTGCACTTCTGGCCTTTTTCTGAAGCTGAGGGCAAACTTGACTTTCCTAGCACGTTCAGATTGGGCTCTGTAGTCAGAGTGAAGGAGCCAGGCCAAACCAAAACCATTCCCATGTAAGAATTTCCCTGAACAAGTGTGTGGGAGACTTAATAATCGTATATATAAAAAAAGTTAGTATCAGGTCCGTTCCCTGGAGGATGTAATCTCAAGTGCTTTGCCAAGCACAGCAGGATCAACTCCAGCCACGAATGGGAATTGGCCCAGGTGATCTTCACAGCTCCTTTCCATCTAATTATTTTCAAGGTTTTTTTAAATTTTGTTTTGTCTTCTAAAATGGTAATTGTGGTGCTGCTTGTAGCAGAAATAGCAGACCTGCATGCTTTGTGCAGGTTTGCTGTGGCCTCCCTCTGTGATCTGAAGTTTAGCTTCTGTAACAGGTGTCCGAGTTAGGGAATTATGCATAAGACTCTTAGCCTTTGCTTTTAGGCAGATGGCTTTCCCCTTAGCCATTCTTTTCCCTGGCCTTTGGGATTCTGGAGATAACAGCTGTATATGTTTCCACTGAGAAATCTCACAGAGAAATGCAAGTTTTTCTCCGTTTTCTCCCTTCTTGTGTTGGTTATATTACGGGGATTACCTTGTGCATAGGTAAGTAACTGATATCTCTTTGAACGTAAAAGTTCTTTGGTATTATTTTTAAAGGGATATTAAAAATATAAAGAAAAGTCAGAAAGCAGAAATTGCCGCATTAGCGTGTCAATCCAGTACCATGAAGTTCCTGAGTGGAAAAAGGTTGGAATTAAAATCCAGGATCAGGAACGTTGAGGTAGGTGGAAAGTATTTTCTGTCAAGACATTACGATGGGATGACACAGCTGTGGTTGGTCAGGCCCAAATTTTTGGTTACAGGGAGATTCCAGAAGCTTCCTAGTCTCGGACTGAGGACTCTTGGGCTAACAGGATGACATGTTACTACAGTTCAGTTGTTCATGCTGGTCTCTCAGCACATCCTATAATCAATACAACCCTTTCTCCTCTTTCTGAGAACTGTGTTAGCTTGAATTACCTTGTGGTTATTGTGAGGTACTGTCATATAAGACCATACAGGTCGCTACCACTAGAGCAGCTGATTCACTGTGCTAAATTGTGTCTCAGAATTCCTTACATAGCCATTTTTTGAAATTAATGGATGATTAAATGCAGAAATCAGAAGCAGCATTGCCTGATCCTTCACCTTTCCTAAATGATAAAGGACATGTAAATGCTTTATTTAACACTTGGATGCTGTCCCATAACTTGACAAATACGAGATGGAAAGTGTTGTATTACAGTTGATGACATTTTACTAAGAAGCCTCTTTCCAGCCTGGCCATGTCCTCTTCTCCCTCTAGTTTTCTAAAAACGTTGTTATTCTTGATAAAAATTTTAGCAGCAACTAATTTCATACACCAGCTCTAGCTGTGGCTCAAATTACACATTTCTTCTTTGTCTGTTTAGGTAAAAACACAAGGAAAATGGTGAAATCTTTCTCCTCCTTGTTATGTTTCGTGCTCAGTTACAAATGAACTCTCTCCTGTTTGCAGGAGAAGCTTGTTGGCAGGGGCTTGAATGGATTCCTGACACACAAGGCTCTTGTGCAGTTGTCTGAGGTAGGTCTTTGGATACAAGGTGGGTCTTTCTACAAGACCAAGCTTGTTTGTTGGTCACTTTCAGGAAATGTAGTTTGCTGTTTGGTTACCTGAACAAATATTCAGGGTCAAAAAAAGCACAAATAAAGTTCTCTTGGACGGGTTTGTCTCCTAGAAAATGAGAAGCATCTACTGGAGAATTTCCGTGGAATAAACTTCCTGCGAACTGAAACCAAATTGGCAGCCTGTGGTCTGACTCCTTTATTTGTGATTCATGTTATAAACAATGGATATTCTGTGGACTATATCCCATTACATGGCTACCTGTGAATTGCAGTTTCTTGATAGAAGGACCCACAGGATTCCTTCTCCTTCCTGTGAAATAAACCTGCTTTCAAACATTTGAAAGCAAGGGGACAAGGTCAAGTGAAACCCAAATTCCAGACAACTGTGTGCTGTTTCTCTCTCGTGTCCTTAAACATAACGTTTTTGAGCTGTATCATAAGCGCAGTGGGATGCATGTTAAAGCAAAAGCATATTTCTGGAGTTAGTACCTAAAGATTCTCCAGCTCTGGGCTGAAGTGACATGTTGGTTTGTCTGTGCTCACCACGCTGTTATTGTAACAAGAACTTAGCAAAAGAAATTAGGACAAAGACTGACTATCTTTCCCTGCACGTTTTTTGAGCGGAACAATGAAAGTAGGTTTCCTGATTTCTCTGCTGTCATTCTCACAAACCAGCACTGGGTGGCAATGCTTACATTGCACAGAGTTTTGGAGAGTACTGACCAGAACTAAATTTTGTTGAAATTTTACATCTGAGAAGCCATAGGCAATTTTCTGGCCTTGTCTCCTTCTTCAAACTGAGCATAAGGTAAGGTTTGACTCCCTGACATTACTAGATCTGTTTTGCCAAGAGCTCTGTGAAATGGGCAGCACAAATGACTTTGTCTTTTTTTACTTTCATTATTTGAAATGAGTTGGGGACTGTGGAAGATGCTCAATTTGCAGCCCCAAACAAAATTATTTCTCCTTGTTAACAAAATAGGCAAAGCAGTGCAAGTGTAGGGGAGGGTCTTTCTGCAGCTGCAAAACTACTTTTTCATGTATGTGTTAAGGAGGATGAAAGCTCTTGACAACATCTGTGAATTCTGGTCTAAGTAATCATGGATCTATTTCATTGATTTAATCACTTCCACAAGTAAGACTGCAATAGAATATGCCTTGCTCTCTTCACAGGACCTGGTTTCACTGCAGAAAAAAGTTACATCTATGAAGAAGGAACTGAAGAACTACCGTGATTTATCTCCTGTAATTATTCATTCTACTGTTCTATTGTATTTGCAATCAGATTAATTTTAATGAACTTCAGGATGTAAAGGATATCATGATGGCTTTGGTGGACAGGTGGATGTTAATGATGTTAACCAAAGACTTAAACAAAGAGTGATCTATTTATTAAAAAAAGGCAAGAAATTAAGTATGCTTGCCAGGCAAACTTTTTTCTAACAAAGTGGACAGAGTTGTCGGGTGAATTAGTATCAAGGCGAATTGGCTAAAAATTAGACAAATAAATAAGTGAGGAAAATATATATATTAGTATGTTAGCTATGTGTCATCAGGCTGTCAGTATGGTGGACACAGAACATGGTGCAGAGGTTGGAGCTCTGAACATGATTTTAAGAGTGATGAAGAAATAGCTGAATGTAGGCCTTGTCCCCCTAAAATGGCTGCTCTGTCATTTTCTTTGATTTCTCTTGAGAGTGCTGAGTACTCAGCTCTTTAAAAACACAGTTTTCTCATCTCCCTCACACAACCACTGTTGTCTTTCTCCTAGAAAAAAAAGGCTCAAGAGTGGGACTGTTAAACTTACCTGTTTAATCCATTTTCCTCCAAGGGCCAGCTGCCTCCTTCCCTCAAGTGTAACAGGATGTTAAAACTGAATTAGTTTCTCTGGTTCCCTCTTGCTGTCTGTGGCAACAAGGAAAAGCCCCAACACCTAATTTCTGGTGCAGGCAGAAGGAGGGAGGGAGGTGTATCCTTGCAAGCTTAGTGCTTTGGAAAATTCATGCACAGATATGTTTAAAATCGGGTCCCTTGATTGGTAGGTTTGAAAAATTGCTTAAAATTAGGGATTTTTTTTAGACTTCAGGCCATACCAGACTTCTGAAAAATACAGGGTTGTCTAAACCAAAACAATACTAATACTTTTAGTGTCAGTACCTTCTGCATATGAAGGGTGTACGGAAAACTAGTTTTATTATTGAATTCAACTGTGGCTCATGACTAGACTCTTGCAAAGGGGCACGGACTCTTTCCTGCTGAAATACTGATTTTTATGCCATTTT
Organism: Scytalopus superciliaris; assembly: GCA_013400415.1. Classification (NCBI taxonomy): domain Eukaryota; kingdom Metazoa; phylum Chordata; class Aves; order Passeriformes; family Rhinocryptidae; genus Scytalopus; species Scytalopus superciliaris. The sequence continues at coordinate 8,277 of VXBX01000504.1, forward strand.
CTCTCATCAGAGCGTTCCCCTGGCAGAAGTGGAGGTTGAAGAAGAAAAACAAAAACTGGTAAGGGCTTTTGTTATCTTTCAGAAGCTACATGTATTAATTGATTATAGATTTACCCATCTCAGACTGTAGTCTTAATGCTCTCAAGGGAAAATTTACTCTGGTAAGGTAGAAACTATGTATATTGTTAAGGGGAACTGGGGGAGGAATGATGTCTGAGCTCCAAAGGCAGTTGGACTTAGTGTATCAGCGGGGACTAGGTAACTGTATCCCTATGGATTTCGCCTGCTTCACCTGTTAGAATGTTTGTTCACTCAGCTGTGTTGGTCTCGCAACCTTCCTTGCTGCTACTGATCTCTCAGAGCTCTAGGGCCCATAGTTTATTTGACAAGCTGCCTTGTAGACTACAATGGGGGCCTTCCCTATAAGACACAGTGCCCATTTCCTCCAAGCGTGTGTCAACTGCAGGTGTGGTTGTTGGGAAACATCCATAAAACTGTTTGGGAAGTTCATTCGTGGCTTTCCTGGGTGAGCTGGGCCCTGTTTGATCCCCATAAAACATGCCTTTCTTTTTTTTTGGGCTATTGCCTGCTTGCTCATAAAGCACAAGTTCCTCAGTGGTAAGCCTTAAAGCTGTGATCAAAAAATCACAGCAAGTTGAGAGCATTTTGTACGTTTTCAGGTGAGCCTGCCCATGTTGGTAAGCCGCTTGTTTTTGATTCAGGAGTACAGTCTCCCCTTACCAGCCTGAGGCTGTTCTCAAGTCAGAACACTCACTTCTGGTGGGGATCTGTTAGCTGGAAGGTGTCCAATACCACACTGAGGCACAGAATAAAGGCTTCATTTGGAGATTTCTCTGTAGCTGTCTGCCATTTGCAGTAGAAAGTCCTTCCAACTCAATACCTGGGGTTAATCAATCAGTGCTAATCATCTCCCAGGGTTTAATCATTGTAGATATGTTTGTTTGCCAGCTATGTATGAGAACTGTTCCATGGTCACTGCTTCCACTTGGTTTTCCCTCCCACTAGAATGCCTTGCAGGAAGAACTCTCAAAGGAGCTTGACAAACTGGCTTTTGAGTTTACATAGCCCAGCAAACTCCAGTTCACCTGAAGTGGACTCCGTGGAAGATGATTTTCCATCTGTTGCCTATTTCCTTGGACTTTGGAAATCTTACTGTACTTCTGAAGCTTCCTGTCTTGTCCATTTGTCTATTATCCAGCACACTTGCGATCTTTTAGCAAGTATACTCATTTACAGGGGTTCCTGTAGCCTTGTGTTTGGAAACATGACATATTTTTTATAAAATAGTCTGAAAACATACTGTTGTCTTCATGAGTTGTTTTTCCCTGTGTGATACACACCTGTAACTGGCCTCAGACAGCCCCCTCACCAGGTGCCCCTGCTGTCAGGATTTGATTGACCATTACGGCTTAGAATTTTAACTGATCAGGGAGTCTGGTTTTCCTCATTTTCCATATCCAGGCTCTGGGTTATGCTTTTTCCTGGAGTCCTCTCTTTGATTGTTTGAGGATAGACTCTACATCTACTAGATCATTGGCTTTTGCTCCCTTGTTTTCTCTAGCCATTCCAGGGTTGTACAGGGGATGTACATTTTTTCCCACTCGCAGTATGTCTGAAGTTTGCCAAGTTTGTGAAGATGAGTTGTAGGCTCATGCTTGGAGTGCCTCTTAGTTTGAGCTTTTTCTTTAAACAGAAGTGAACAGTTAAATTTCTTCTTAATGCCTTCAGCAGGAATTTGATATGTTAATCAAAATGAGGAAAACAATTAAGCCCCTTCCTACTTAGTCTCCTAAATAATGGTGAATTTCTCCACAGAAAGCATTGTCCAGCCCTGGCACAGGCCTGGAGAAGAGCTGAGCTGAGACGTAGCAGCATCAATCTCTTCATTTTCTGTAATTTTATTGTGATCTGATAAAATGGAAGCCCATGGCACACTGAACTGTAAGGTTTGCCTGTGTTCAGGGCTTTGAAAGGTACTGGTCTGCTGCTGACAACTTGCTCTTTCTCCTTCTATTATAGAGCTAAGCAAATGAAAGCAGATAAATAGCTCTATGGATAGTGCAGGCTAGCTTTAATAATAAAGAAATCTTTATAGTAAGACTTTTCTAGGTCTGAGAACACATTCATATTTTTGCAAAACCACTGTGGGATGTCATGATTTTGAAGCTAGATTGTCCTTTCCAGTTTTACCTCAAACATCATCTTCCAAAAGGGTCTCCTGAGCCCTCCTTTTGTTTCCATGCCATCACCACACAAGCTTTCAACACTTTTGAAAGCGTTTTGTACATTTCAGCTTTTAGAAGCTGTTTGATACTAAAGCCAAAAATCTGAGAATCTCCTGCGGATGGAGCAAAAAGCAAAGTCTAGAAATAGTGGCCTGAGGACATCAAGCATGGACATGTTTGCACTGAGCAGTGTCCAGAAAATAGTGGTGCTCTCAATGACAAGTTGTAGCTCCATCTGTTTGCAATTGGAGTTGCAAAAGATTATGGCCACGACTTAGCACGGCGCGTGTGTCTCCAGGACATGTCTCTCACTGGTCTGCAGGAAGGGAGATTCTGTAGCTTCATGTCCTCCCTCAAGGCAGGAGCATCATGAGATCTGTCTCTGTGCTTAGGGTGTAGCTCTCATTTCTAAAAAGATGCAAGCTCAGAGCTACACTGGTGTCAATCAAATACAACAAGTGTGACCTTTGTCACCTCCTTTATTTTGCCATGAGGGCAAAGGATCGAAGGATGCTCAGACAGCCACTGCCTGTGGGAATCTCCAGCCTCATCTTCCATACAGTGGAAGGAGTTGCTCTTTAGTTTCAGGTCTTTAAATTGAGCTGTTAGGTAAAGGGTTAGTTGCCTTAGATTTGTGGCTATTTATCTTCAGTTCCTTCTGGGCTAGAAAACAAGAGAGCAAAAGCAAGTGGAAAATTCATGGGCTAAACTGGCTTAAGGGAAATTACCTCAGAGGTAGCTGATGTGAAATCTAGAGCAGGCATGGGAGTGCAGGGTACATATATAGATAATGCTTACTAATAAAAAAAACCCAAAAGCCTTGGGAGTGGTCTTTCAGTCTGGAAAGAACAAGAGCATAATCTGATTTTGCTGTTGTGGAAGGGGAAAAAAGTCTTGGAACACATCAGAACATGGCTGGGTAGACACCAGAAACAAGAAAGCCAATGTAAGGCACTGGAGGTCATGGCTTGACAATTAAGGAATCTTAATCACCAGAGGCTTTTAAGAGCAGATTAGAAATGCTTTGCTTAAGTGTTTAAAATGTGAGGGAGTGCTGATCACACTCTGGGATACAAAGATGGATTAAATGAGGGCTTGAGGGTGCTACCAGCCCTGCTTTTTAATGAGAGCCTCAAGTCTTACTCGGCTAACATTAGGCAAAGGCTTTTTACCTCACACGTGTAACCATGACTCCAGGCTTGGGAGGATTTCCTGGGACTGTGCCACTTCCTCAGCACCACTTCATCATGTAATGCTGCGACAGCTGTGAAGCCCTGTGGGAGGTGTGTTTGTTGCCCCGTGCCCACGGAGCAGCTGCACCGCTCCCCGGCTGCTGCTGTTTCACAGCACGTGAAGAGCCAGAGCACAGAGAACAGCAGGGCCAGCCGGACTGGAGAGCTGCCCAAAGACAGCCACATGTTGCTTCCTAGCACTGGAAACTCCAGGGGGAACAAAAAAACCCCCCAGCAGCTGAGCCATCTGCAGCACACGCAGCGTAAATCTGCGGAGAGCTGTCAGGTCCGGCTGTCCGGCTGCTGATGGAAGTGGGAAAAGTCAAATAAAGGAGATTTACGGAGCCTGTTGAGAAGGTTTCTTGGTGTTTTGGGACAGACCAGCTTTTCCAGCGTGGGGATGGGATGCCAGCACAGGGAGACGTCCTCACAGAGATTCTGCTGAGACAGGAGCACGCCAGCCTGCGTGCTCAGCTGAGGAGACATTTGAGTCTGGGCTGCCCCCTCTGCCCTGGCAGCTGTTGAGTGTTTCCACGGAGGTCACAGCGGGTGTCTGCCAGCTGGACCCTTGGCTGTTGGATATTATGGAATAATCTCCCATCTGAGAGTGACAGGGATGCCTGGAGAGGCCTCCTCTCCTCCAGCCTCCCTTCAGATTACACCAGCTGCTCCGCTCCGAGCTCCCAGACAGAGCTTTGGGGACACCTGTCTGTTAACACCTGCAAGCTGACAGCAGGTGTGGCCCCTGAGCTGGCTGCAGACCCCTCAGCTTTCCCAACAAAGTGCAAAGGATATTTATGTTTTATTGCCAGGCTCTCAATTCCTCCTCCTCTTGGAAAATCCAAGTTCCACTTGGAGGGGAAATAAAGAAAAAAAAAAAAGGAGAAATTAAAACAATGCACCAGATATCAGGGGTTCAACCTCAAGAAAAAAAAACACTCACGTTACCTTTTACCACAAAGTAACATACTGTTCTTATCATGCCAATACGCAAAATAATCACTGCTTTAGGAAGTATCATCACATTAAAATTCATCTGCAAACTGGCAAAGTAATAGGGATTTATTTAAAAGAAAACATTTAGGTATTAAAACTAGAGTAATAAAAATAGAAAAATGCTAAATACACCAGATAAATTTAAAGCTGCTGAGCTGAAGTATGTTTCTATTTATTCCAAATTCATTGAATCAAAAGATGTAGATGGAATTTCTTTTGGCTGTACCTTTTGGTTGGTATTATAGAAATACTCTTATTTGCTGCAAACATTTCACTGTGGCTTTTTCTCAGTCTTCCTTTGACCAAAGGTATTCAAATTCCTCTCATACCTATCAATCCTTTAGTGGATGTATAATATTAATAGCAGACTTTGATTTTCAAGAATATTAAATGTTTCAAGATTTATTTTAATATTAAGTTGGTCACATTTTCTACTGCCTCCAGTAAAACTCTCCAAATATCTTGATACTCAGTGCCGTTTTGGGTACTAACAAGCAAAAAGTTCCACGTATCAAATTGTAAGTGTACTTAAGATTTCTTTAAATTGCATTTAGTACTGCATAGGTCTTAGAAGTCTGAGGAAGTCTGGGAAAGGTTTTGTATTTCTCAGTTATGCTTTGACATTTTAAATTAGAAGGTCAGCAGCGAAACAATAATAATCCTGGTCCGTGTGATCTTGCAGGAAATCCTGCAAGAAATTCACTTTGTCTCAAAAAATGCAGTCGCTGTTGGTAACTTCTAGCAGCTTTAGAAACATTTCTCATTTTCTTACACACTTACCTCATTAAAAAAATTTCAGTACCAGACTGGAACTGTTTCTGCCTCTACAATTTCTCCTGCAAGAAAAAAAAAAAAAACCCAACCCACAAGTGAGTAAGCACAGGCTTTACCAATGAGAGTGTATTTAATGTAAGTCTTGTGGTTCCTTCTCGCAGGGTACCACCTGTGTGGGAGGACATGGCGCTGCCTCCATCTGCCTTGAACTCCTTCAGCACTGAACTGTGTGAACTCCACTGAAAAAAAATATCCAGCAACTCCGAAACTGCAAGCTAATCTAATAAATGCTTCCTCTAGCCCCTTGATAAATATGCCTCTAATGCTAATTAAGCAGCTGTGCTGATTAATTAGATTATATTGGCTGATAAAACCCAGCAGCAAGGAAAGGTTTTATTTCCTTTCCTTCCCCAGGAGTTTTGGGCTGTAGCTCAAGGATGAGTGAACCCCTCAGTGTCCCGGGCACCTTTTCCACAGTCTGTTTTGCAGAGGAGCTTGGGAGACCTCACAAAGGAGCTGGGAGGTGGCTTGGCCAGGTTTCAGCAGCACATTTGTGCTCTCAGATGCTTGGCAGCCCACAGCCCAGCTTGGGAAACGGGTGTTGTTTAAATGTTGCAGGGAAGGTGAAGTTTCTATATATTCCTTTGCAGAGGATGCTTAGTAATGTGCCTATGGATGCTGCCGTTGGATGCATGAAGTGTCATTCCCCAGCCTGGAAGCCCTTGTGAGCCAGAGAGCTCTCACAACCAGCTTCTGATTTGGCAGGGGAGTGTAGCTCAGGGTTGTGCTCCAGTGCTGAGCAAATTTCCTCCCATTGTCCTTGGGGAAGCGCAAGTGCTGCAGAGGTTGTGACCATCCCCTGTGAGTTCAGGCTGGGGCTCCAGCTGCTTCCTTTCCCGGTCATCCTTGCTGGAGTGTCCCACCGAGACTCCCTTTGCTCTTTTCTTCGTGGCAGAGGAGTTCTTACCACTTCCTCGTAGGGCAGATAATGCTGAAATCATTTCACTCTTGGCAGAGACGGTCAAAGAATGATAAAACAGAGCCAAAGCAGCCTACAAGAAGCACTGGGCTGCACTCCCAAAATTCCATGAGCCAGCACCACCTCCTGCCTTTCCTCTTCCCTTCCTAATCTTTCAGCCCTGTCTCCCTGAAGAGTCAGAATGAGTCCCCTGGTATTTCTGTTAATCTGGCATTTAAAATCTCAGGCAATAAAGCTTTCACCACTCCCCTTACGGAGACAATTTTCCAGCCTGTTGTTCTCCATTCAAAAGCTTTCCACACAGATTCTCAGCTTAGACATGCCCTTCTGTAATTTCACCCCATTAAAACCATTAATGTATGACTAGTCTTGTTCCTTCGTGCCACTCATTTCATTCAAACATTTACAGGTCACTAGTGTGTCCCTGCTTAGTTTTCTAATTCCACAGTTCCTATGACAGTCAGATTTTATTTTTTTTTTATTTTTATTTTATTTTGTAAACCCTCCAGCCTGCTGATTCCTTCAGCCGTGGCTCTTGGCCCTGCTTCCCATGTATCACTCTTTTTGCAAATCCGAGGCAGATGCTCACCGCCCTCGCCTGTGTCCTTATGCTTTCCTGTATTCCATCCAAACCCTCTCTGCCTGTTCCCGACTGCCGTGTCCCGACGCCTGTGGGCAGGGTGATGTCCTACAGGTGTCTTTCAGGACTCGTGCCTCCAAAGCACATCCTTCCCTGTAAATACAGATTCTGGAATCTTTTTTCCTCGCCCCCCGAAGCAGCCAGGGTGGCTGTGGAGGGTGGTGGTACTTGGTGGCAGCGTGTAGGAAACTGGAGCAGGCTCCGGATCTGAGTCCCCAGCACCCCAANAGCACATTTGTGCTCTCAGATGCTTGGCAGCCCACAGCCCAGCTTGGGAAACGGGTGTTGTTTAAATGTTGCAGGGAAGGTGAAGTTTCTATATATTCCTTTGCAGAGGATGCTTAGTAATGTGCCTATGGATGCTGCCGTTGGATGCATGAAGTGTCATTCCCCAGCCTGGAAGCCCTTGTGAGCCAGAGAGCTCTCACAACCAGCTTCTGATTTGGCAGGGGAGTGTAGCTCAGGGTTGTGCTCCAGTGCTGAGCAAATTTCCTCCCATTGTCCTTGGGGAAGCGCAAGTGCTGCAGAGGTTGTGACCATCCCCTGTGAGTTCAGGCTGGGGCTCCAGCTGCTTCCTTTCCCGGTCATCCTTGCTGGAGTGTCCCACCGAGACTCCCTTTGCTCTTTTCTTCGTGGCAGAGGAGTTCTTACCACTTCCTCGTAGGGCAGATAATGCTGAAATCATTTCACTCTTGGCAGAGACGGTCAAAGAATGATAAAACAGAGCCAAAGCAGCCTACAAGAAGCACTGGGCTGCACTCCCAAAATTCCATGAGCCAGCACCACCTCCTGCCTTTCCTCTTCCCTTCCTAATCTTTCAGCCCTGTCTCCCTGAAGAGTCAGAATGAGTCCCCTGGTATTTCTGTTAATCTGGCATTTAAAATCTCAGGCAATAAAGCTTTCACCACTCCCCTTACGGAGACAATTTTCCAGCCTGTTGTTCTCCATTCAAAAGCTTTCCACACAGATTCTCAGCTTAGACATGCCCTTCTGTAATTTCACCCCATTAAAACCATTAATGTATGACTAGTCTTGTTCCTTCGTGCCACTCATTTCATTCAAACATTTACAGGTCACTAGTGTGTCCCTGCTTAGTTTTCTAATTCCACAGTTCCTATGACAGTCAGATTTTATTTTTTTTTTATTTTTATTTTATTTTGTAAACCCTCCAGCCTGCTGATTCCTTCAGCCGTGGCTCTTGGCCCTGCTTCCCATGTATCACTCTTTTTGCAAATCCGAGGCAGATGCTCACCGCCCTCGCCTGTGTCCTTATGCTTTCCTGTATTCCATCCAAACCCTCTCTGCCTGTTCCCGACTGCCGTGTCCCGACGCCTGTGGGCAGGGTGATGTCCTACAGGTGTCTTTCAGGACTCGTGCCTCCAAAGCACATCCTTCCCTGTAAATACAGATTCTGGAATCTTTTTTCCTCGCCCCCCGAAGCAGCCAGGGTGGCTGTGGAGGGTGGTGGTACTTGGTGGCAGCGTGTAGGAAACTGGAGCAGGCTCCGGATCTGAGTCCCCAGCACCCCAAGGCACTGGGAGGAGTTTATCTTTGCCTAAGCACGGATTTTCTTTGGGTGTCCCCTCACGCTGACACCACAAACATTGCGCTCACCTTCCCTGCAAAGGAAGCTTTTCACTTACTCGGAGAGAAGCGTGTTGCGAAGCGCCCCTTTAGAGAAAGGAACCGTGAATTCCTGAACGCGTAACTCCAGTTCCACCCGAGCCTGTCTCTTTACTATCCTAACACGATGAGTTCTTGTCAGGCAGCACGTGATGTCTGTGTTTCCCAGCACGATTTGGGCGGTGGTGTGGGTGGATGCGTACGCGCTTCTCTGCTCCCAGCCCTGTGCTGATGCCGGGGAGCTGCACGGCGGATGCCCGACTCCCGAAATCCCCGGCTCCCGAAATTCCAGGGTGTTTGTGGCTGTGTCAGGACTTAGGGACTCCGCTGAGATGATTTCAGCCGCGTTCCCCAGTCGCAGGGCGATGCACGGTGTGGCTGTGCAGCGCATCCGCCCCGGGGGTGCGATCCGAGTCGCTGGGATTGGGAAACACCGGGAGGATGTAAAGGATTGTTTAAGGAGAGCATCACCCGCCGCCCGGAGCGCACACCGCGGCTCCCCCACCCAGCCCCCGGGGCTCGGGCCCCAGTCCCATCGCGGGCTGCCCTGGAGGGTCTCCAGAGGTCCCTTCCAACCCTGACGATCATGTGATTCCGCGATCTCAGGGAGCACGGCGGCAGGATCGGTGCTGGAGGGAGAACGTGCCTCTCCTCGGAGCGTGCGAGCGGGGCTGGGGGTGTGTGTGTGACAGGGATAGGGATAGGGATAGGGATAGGGATAGGGATAGGGATAGGGATAGGGATAGGGATAGGGATAGGGATAGGGATAGGGATAGGGATAGGGACAGTGATGGTGACAGGGATAGGGATAGGGATAGGGATAGGGATAGTGACAGGGATAGGGACAGGGATAGGGATAGGGATAGGGATAGGGATAGGGATAGGGATAGGGATAGGGATAGGGACACTAACAGTGATGGTGACAGAGATAGGGATAGAGACAGCGACAGGGATAGGGACACTAACAGTGATAGTGACAGGGACGCTGGGACAGTGACAGGAACAGAGGGACAGGGACAGTGTGAGTGACACAGTGCGAGTGGCACAGTGACACAGGGACCAGGACAGGGATAGGGACAGTGACACAGGGACAGTGACAGCGTGAGTGACACAGTGACAGGGGCACAGTGACACAGGGACAGCGACACAGTGACAGTGATAGTGGCATAGGGACAGGGACTGTTACAGTAACAGTGACTGTCACAGTGAGAGTGACAATGACCCAGGGACAGTGGCAATGACACAGTGATGGTGACACAGACACACAGGGGAAGGGACACACTGACAGTGACACAGGGACAGGGACACAGGGACATAATGACACAGGGGCATTATGACACAGGCACGGTGACACAGACACAGTGACAGTGGCAATGACACAGAAAGGGACATGGACACAAACACACAGGGACAGTGACAGACACAGGGATGCAGACACAGACATGGATAGTGACACAGTGACACGGGGACAATGACTGACACTGGGATAATGACACGGGGACACTGACAGGGACAGTGAGTATTACAGTGACAGCAGCATAGTGACAGAGGGACAGGGATGGACCGAGACAGGGACAGTGACAGTCACAAGGACACAGGAGCAGGGACAGGGACGGGGAGAGGGACAGGGACAGTGACAATGACCCAGGGACAGTGGCAATGACACAGTGATGGTGACACTGGGACACAGGGACAGTGACACAGAGACACAGTGACAATGACAATGACAGTGACAGTAACACAGACACAGGGACGCAGTGACAGTGACACAAACACAGGTAGAGTGTTACAGGCATAGAGACGGTGACACAGGCACAGTGACAGTGTCAGACACAATGACAGTGTCACAAGCACAGTGTCAAACACAGCATCACACACACAGTGTAATGTCACACAGTGTCACACATTGTCACACGCTGTCACACACACAAACACACTGTCACTGTTACACACACACACACAGTCACTGTCACACACACAAACACACTGTCTCACACACACACACACACACACACACACACACACACAGAGTCACTGTCACACACATACACATTGTCACACACACTGTTACACTGTCACTGTCACACGGTCACACTGCCACACTGTCACAAACACACACACAT
>VXBX01000504.1:20363-36115 GCA_013400415.1 Scytalopus superciliaris
TCTGTGTGTCTGTCTGTGTCTGTCTGTGTGTATCTCTCTCTGTGTCTGTGTGTGTGTCTGTCTGTGTGTCTGTGTGTCTGTATCTCTCTCTGTGTGTCTGTCTGTGTCTGTATCTCTCTCTCTCTGTGTCTGTCTGTGTGTCTGTCTGTGTGTCTGTATCTCTCTCTGTGTGTCTGTCTGTGTGTCTGTATCTCTCTCTCTGTGTCTGTCTGTGTGTCTGTCTGTGTGTGTGTCTGTGTGTCCGTATCTCTCTCTGTATCTCTGTGTGTGTCTGTGTGTCCGTATCTCTCTCTGTGTGTCTGTGTGTCTGTCTCTCTCTCCGTGTGTGCAGTAACGCCTCCCGCAGCCTCGTGAGCTGCCGGCGGGGCTCCCCTCGCTGGAGGGACCACAACGGGTGTAACTGCTCCGGCTTTGCTCCTCCCGAGGGGTTGGGGCGGGTTTTTTTGCCCTTTTTTCCCCTCTTTTCTCCTGTTTTTCCTCCCGTCTCCGTGCACCGCGGGCGGCGTGTTGCCGCAGTCGGGGATCTCCCTCTCCCGGGGAAGGAAAGCGGCGTGCCCAGCCCCGGTCCCCGGTGAGCTCCCGGCCTCTGATGGGTTGCAGATGTGGCTCTCAGCCACGCAGCCATCCGAGGGCGATATAAAACTTGACTGTGCTACTTGTTCCTGATTAAAAAGGGGGGAAAAAAGGCAGCCAGACCAGACCTATAATATTTTAACTATTTCCCCAGTAACAGTACTGTAACTTCCTTTGCCCTGAGGTTATTGAACAACCACTTAAAAGGCCACTTTTTAAAGACTTTTGGGATTTTTTTAGATTTACATTGCTTCCACCTTTGTTAAGTAGCATCTAATTGTATTTATGCCTTAGTTTGTTAACAGTGGGACAAGACAACTTGCCTCAGAGTTTGTAGGTACCCTGGTGAAGCCATAACTGCAATAACTTAGTTAAACAAGGTCTGGGTTGTAACTAGTTGTGCACTTTAAACCAGCACAAAGTACCCTAACGACACTTCAAAGGCTGAAAAAATCTTGTGTGTCAAGATACTATGGCATAAGTCAGTCCTGTTTGATTTTTTTTTTCCACTGTCAAGTAGCTCTAGCTTTTAAAAATGAATGAGTAAGTAAATCTTTGAACCCATGAGCATCTCTTTAGAAATGTAAAATTCCTTTTAATTCCCCCTCCCAAAGACTCTGTTTGGTTTTACATCTCCTCTGGTACTTGTCAGGCATCAGACCAAATAATAGCTTCACTTATGGGCAAGGGCTACCCTGCTTTCACTTTTCAAGCTAAAAGTTTAAGTACAAACAGTGGTAGCTCTCCCCTTGGAACAGCAAACAAACGTTAAATTTAAAATATCTCTCTTAAAGTATCTTAATGTTGCTTAAGTCTATAAAAAACATGTTTCACCTTGAGATGAAACCGAGTATGGTGCTCTTCTGAGGTCTCTGTGGTGTGGTTCTCCTGCCCTAGTTAACACCTGTAATTGCTGTTCCTGTGATACAAGAGCTGGAAGTCAGGCAGTCACAACAGCACAGCTTTCCCTGCTGCCCTGGAGGAGGGAAACGTGGCCTTTGAGGAGGGGAGAGGTTCTTAACAAGCTCTGAGGAGAACAGTAAGTTATTTGTCATGTGTTTGCTAAACCCAGACATTCCCCCTGTATATGTGTATGGTACCAAAGCAGTGGGATCAAGCATGGAGAACTCATCTGTCCAACAGCAGTAATTTTTAAGCATTCTGAGTATTTCTCACCTCTGGTGATCTGGAGCAGCCCGGTGCTGGCAAAAGAATCTCTAAAATGGGTGGTTATGTGGCTACTGAAAGCTAATAAAACACAGCTTTCTGTAGTTCTGGCTTAGCAGTGGCACTGGTGTTTTGTCTGGGGAACCAGGGGGAGGGACCCTGTGGGTGATGGAAGGCACTACGTGAGTCTGAGCAGCTGCTTTTTCACGCTCCAGTACGGGGATAGCAGTTCTGACTCATTTTTAAACACTTGAATTTGTAATTACGCCGCGTCGACTATTCCTGTTTGCTCTTCAGCCTAATTGCTGGTTGGCATCCTGAAGAGGTGCAATGAGAAATTCCTGGGAAGTCGGGAAGAGGAGAGGGCTGTAGCCTCACACAGCAGTGTGGTGCGTGTTGCAGGGCAGCCCAGGCATCCCAGCACACACAGCCCGCCTGCTTGGTGGAATTACAGCGCACAAACCAGTCAGGGAGGGAGGGGATGCTTTAAACTGGGTCCTGCAGAGGGAGGGGAAAGGGGAAGGAACCTGAACCTGACCACAAGGCAGTTGAGAATGGCTACAACTCACAGAGAGCAAGCCCTGCTGTGGCTGATAAAGGAGAGGTAGGAAGGATGATGTGTGGGTGCTGTTGGACTAACGAGGAGGTGGGGATTAATGAAGAAAGGTAAGACTGAACCAACAAAAAGGGAGATGTGGATTATCATGAGGAGCTGTGAACACTAAACATCAAAGAGATAAGTTGGTGTAACTTGATCAGAGCAACAAGAAATGATTGCCTTGGCTGTCCTGACCCCCCATGTCTTTGTTGTGTATTTACATTTAAAATGCAGGCTTCTTGGCATGGATTCTGTTCACTTTTCCTCACTTCACTTTCCCTTGTATGTTATCACATGAACTTCCTGTCTACCAAGTATGTGTGTGCCACCTGTGACTCACCTGTGTATCAACATCTCACTTAAACATCTGTTAATGAGATGGGAGTCTCTACATACCACACAGTGAAATTGGCTGCAGACCACCTAATCCAACTGGCTGGTTATCCTCTGACCAAAATACCACCCTTATCTAGGGACGTTAAAACTTTGCAGACTCTTCCAAATGAATAGCTAGTTTTAGGCAACCTGCATATAGTTGTCTGTAACATTTCAGAGTTAGTGTGCTGATGGTACATTTGGACAGAATTTGATACATGGTCAATCTCAGCTTCTGGTTTTTTATCTGCAGCTGACTGAATGACTTAGAAAACTGTAAGCATTGACAGAAAGTGAACAGCAGAGTTAATAACACATTTACTAGGTCACAGTAAAAGATTTCAACACCGTAGCTGGCAGTGTGGAACTTGCACTTCAGAACAAGCATTCAGAAAAAGAAAGTAATAAAACTTGAAATTCATCTCTGCTGACTTGGACGTTATTGGTAGCAATGGGGAACTGAAAATGAAACTGTTTAAAAGAGGGGCAGGCATAGTGCTGGGAGAGAGCTCTGGGACAGAGGTGAGTGTGTGTTGATGCTCTTGAGGTGACCTGAGGCTTATGTGGAAAGGAACAACTTTTGGTTTTCCAGAACCAGAGTAAGTGTCCAGCACAGGAGTTCAGCCTTTAACTTTAGCAGCAAACTGTTACCATACTGGAATCTGTGGCAGCAGATATTGTTGCAGGGAACTTGGACAACACAAATTACCACAGAAATCATACTTTGTCTCACATATCTGTTCCAGATTTTTAATGCATAGTGCAGTTCTGAACCTGCGACTTGAGGTCTAGAATGCAGTGTCTGCAAATATGCAACTCTGAGCAGAAGGAGAACTGAATGAAAGGGATTGTAAATGAAAACGTGCATGTAGTGTAAATATTAGCCCGGCAGTTGCCTTTTCTAACAGAGTGCATCTCTGAGCTAAGCTGAGTGACTGATACTTTGTCACTTAGTCAGTGTTACTGCTTGAGGGTTAGAATTTAAATCTGTGATTGCCTGTTCCCACTTGTTAGTGTTGTCTCTTCCCGTGTCTGATCAGCATGAATAGAGGCTCTGGCGGTTCTCCCCTGGATGCGAGTGGCTCCTGCAGCTGGGGCACACATGGATTACTCATTCAGGACTGGAAATGAGATGCGGCCCTGTCGCACAGGTGTTGCTGTTACACCGTGTCAGGTGCATTACTGAACTGCTCAGGGAGGTCAGGTAACCTGCCTGTGGTCGTGAGGTGAGTCAGCTATAGATTCAGAATGATCCATCCTAATGTCCCTTTTTATTTAAGAGGGTATGTAGTCTGTCTGTCCAGTGCTCAGAAACTGATCAGAGTAGCAGAATAGAGTACAGGCTTCAGCCTTACCACACCTTGTGATGTTTGCTCTCTAAGAAGACAGCTCAAAAGCTGTGGGTTCTCAATCTGACAACTCTTGAACCGTAAACAGTACGCATGGTCACTTTTTAATTAAACTCAAATATTTAGAAACACTTTAAAGCTAGCATTTTTGTTTCAGTGTATGGGATCGTGGTTTGACAGTATAGTGATGTTTCTATAGTGTCTTCCACAATGCTTTTCTGCTTTGGTGCTTCAAACTTTCCTGAAAATGAGGAGGAAGAGCCAGACCTTGATTGGATAAGTGTTCCTCTTGCTACCTTTCTGCTCTAGTGTCTTGTTTCATGGTGCTTGGTTGTTAGCATTTCATGACTTATTTTGAGAAGGCAGATTTCACTTTCATTCATCGTACATGGGTAGAGGCCAAGTGACTCACAGTAGCAGAGCTGGGAATAAGTAAGAGCCAGTTGTCTGCATGATGAAACAATTACCATTTCGGTAATTTATTTTTCATTGGGGATATTACATTTCCATGGTACCACTGTGAGGTTGGTGCTGACTGCTCCAACAATACTGTCAAACTTTCTGAAGCAAAAAAGAAGCAACTTGGCATGATAGCGAGGTAAGGTTGAGACAGTGCTGTTCTCTTTTACTGAGGCTTTGCCATCAGCTGGTAATTCTCCTGACTCCTCAGCTTACTCTCCTGGTTCTTGCTCTCTTGGGATGCCAACTCTTGCCAGAAAGGCAGTTCTAAGTAATCTGGCAATTTGGGGAAATATGTTGTTGAAAAGCAGGTCAGGGAAGCCATCTATTAATTTGTAATTTGTGGTTGGAAATACAGTGGTTTAGAGGCTGTCTCCTAATGAATTAAGTTGGATGAAGTGCTGGTAGTCTCATTGTATTTGATTAGAGGTCTTTTGTAAATTTCCCTTGTGGGAAAGAATGGGCTTTGTGGTAGCAGTGGCCATGAGCCCATTGCTAGTAAATACAATTTGAGGTGTCAACAGCTGTGGTTCCTCTGGACTTAGTAACACCTTTTGATGAGCACTACGTAGAATCTGTGAGGAGTCATAAAAAACTCCCATATTTCTTTAAATACTGTTTTTCAGAAAGCCTTTAAGGTGCAGTTTTATTTTTCATGGTTCCACTTACTGTTATTAGTAAGTCATCTTAGAGACAATTCAAGGGCTTTGGATCTGCTTACTGTAAGAAACTGCTGGATACTGTAAAACTAAGCTAGGGAAATTCATTGAATATCTTACCAGAGTTAGCTTCATAAACCCTCAATAATTACCTGTACACCTCACCTCAATTTAAAGTTGTTTTGATAACAGGCACCTGATTTCCCTTGCTTGTTTTATAGGATCAAAATGGTTTTTTCTACTTTCTAACATTGACAGTGAATTTCAGTTTGGCTGTATGGAACTTGCCACACTTCAGCAACAGTAAGGTTGCATTGAATGAATGGAATGAGGTTGAATTAGTACTCCAGACTTGATGCTCTTTTTTTCCCTCTGTCTCCCCTTTTGCTGGGAAAGTTGTTTATATAATTTATGTCTCCTGCTGCTAAGGATTAGTTTTATGCTCAAGAAAGTTCTGCTGGCTGAGCCACTCTCCTAAACAGGAATAATAATGCAGCAAATAATTCTGGGGTAAATTATGCTTTTATTTAAGGATAGATAACTTGTGGGGGTTATTTTGAGTGGGGGCGGATGGGTTGTGTAGTCTTTTTTCTCCTGTCAGTACTTGCATAGTAATGCTGAAAAGTACCTTTTAATTCTCTTTTTCTCTCTTAATAGCTGGTAACTTGGTATCCTCTTACATACTGTTAATTTCTGTAGCCAAATATATGCAAAGTTCCTGTATGTTGTGGGAAAGAAATGTCTGTTTCCTGGTCTGTCTGTTGTCCTCTTGAAGTAGAGCTCAGATTTCTTCTCTGCCAACTGGGCGCAAATACTGTAGAAAGCACCTGACAGTAAAACCCAGGTTAGAGGCATTATTCATAACACACATAACTGGCTTTTGACCCAGTCAGTTCTGTTGTTTTGAAATACCCAACGCAGCTTTTGTTCATTTGTAGAACCAGCCTGTGTTTGCTTCTCGCTGAGACCTGCACCACTGAGTGCTTTCTTCTTTTAGGAGCACTTTGGACATGTAAGGGCTGTGCCACATCCGTTGTTAGTGATCCAGTGATGCTGAAATCAATCAGCACCTCTTGTTACTGCCCCAGCACAGGTCAAGGGTTTTGTGTCAGGAAGAGCCCAACAACAGCTGGTATCTTACAGTCAAGTTTCATCGACGGACTGCCATGTCCTTCTAGTGTACTGTGACTGTCCTTCTAGTATACTGATACCATTTATATTTCAGTGGTGTACCTGCTGAGAATTCATTTTGTGATACTTAGATTATACTACTAGCTTAATAATTAAAGGAATGAATATTAGTGGCTTTGCTGATGAGAAAATGACTTGAGATGAGGGTTTGTAGGGCTTACAGCTCCTTTCCAACCCTTCTGTAAGCATTTGGGCACATCACCTGATGTTCAGTTGGCCAGACCATAAAATGGGTATGTTACTGCCCTGTGCCAGGAAGATACTGCCTTAAGGCAAAGACATTCATTGGTGTTGAATTAAAGTATTTGAAGCTTTGCCATGCCTGAGGGTCAGCTTTGTTTATTTCCCATGGCAAAGATGCATAAAAAGGTCTGATCATTAAATATTTATAAGCAGTAGAGTTACTTAGTATCTCATAAGTCATCTTTGTTAAATGGCTGTTGTAAATTCACAGCAAGTCTAGATGAGTGCATCAAGCTCCTGAATGGCTGTGAGAGGTGGGGAGATGCTGGAGAGTCACTGGGAAGTGCCCAGGAGACAGACCAGGAGGTGGTGGTGTTGGTTAGGTGGGCACCTAGGACACCATTCCTGGAAAGGAACTTTACACAGAACTTGACAAAACAAGACAAACTTATCTTCTGAGAGCATCTCTCTTGATGTTGAGGGTTGTGCAATTCTGGAGGGGTGTTTGGCAAGACCTGGGTGAATCCCCAGTGCTCTGCCTTGCTCCAGGCTGCTGCCTGCTTTGTAAGTGCCTTGCTGCCCCTCTGGATCCTGTCTCTGATCCCAGCCAATGAGCCCAGGCACACACCTTTCCTCTGGAAGGTGAAGTTACAGAACTTGATGGGTGCTCCCAGCCCAGGTGGGGAGGCAGGCAGGCCAGTATTCTTCAGTGGCACTGAATTGTGGGGTGGATTAAAGGCTCCCTGCATGCCATGGCACTCACTGCTGCCTTGAGATTTCCAAATAGCAGCTAAAGCAAGGGACATTTGTGCCTGTCTGTGCTGGACTGGCTTTGATTTTTGTGGGAGACAGCACAAGTCCTTCTTGGATGAATCCCAGGGAAGAGTGGAGTGAAGATGGTGAAGTGGTACAGTCACTATCCCTGGAATGTTCAAAAATATGTGGATAAGGCACTGGAGGACATGGTTTAGTGGTGAATATGGTGGTGCTGCTGGGTTGAAGGTTAGACTTGGTGTTCTTAGAGGTATTTTCCAACCTTTGTGACCATGGGTATGCTGCATTGCTGAGATGGATTTATTACTTTGAAGTTACACTGCAGTTGTCCTGATCTGCCTATTGGAGCTGTTAGTGAATAACACGATGTTGATTAGTTTCAGGGTATCTTACATAAGTGTTCTTAAGATGTGCTCTGAAAATTAGAATTAATTTATTGCTGTTATGCCCAAGCAATTTAAGATGTGGTTTTTCTGTGAGCATTACTTTATTGACAATGATGGAACAATAGACCAACATTTTTTGAGAAGAGGAGGTCTGTTTGTGTAGAGTGAGGAAGCACAGAATACATTTTGCTTGAGTAACAGGGATGGATAGGTAAAATGCAAGATTTGTTAAACTCAGTATCTTAGAAAAAGGTGGTCCAGCCAGGAGATGATCCCTGTAGGGTGATACTCTACAAGCTAATACATAGCAGAGGGAAAAAGAAACAAGGCATGGCTGTCCTAGCATTAATTTCTGCCACTAATTTTGTTGATAGGAAAAATGTAAAAATGAGTCAGTTGGAAACGGCAGCAGTAAAAATAAGCCCCCTGTAATTTTTAGAGTAGAAAACTTTGCAGACTTCGAATTGCTGTTTCCTTGAGAAAAACAGTTTCACTGTGATAAAGAAGTGAGATTTTTAGAAGGCTAAGTGCGTCCTGCTGGGTGTGCTTTTATCTGTGTGCAAGGACAGTGGTTTTTGTTTTTATTTTGTGGGATTCCAGTGCAGCTGGTGAATGTTTTTGAAAGCCTTTATGCAGACTTGGGAACGAAACCATACCTGGTAGTTACCTTTCCTTTGAAAGAGGCAGAATATGTGCATTAAGCATTACAATGCAAAACTCTGTATTTAAATGTGAGGTCTTGCTTGTTGTTTAGGATGAAAAATGTTTCTTTTCAAGATTACAAAGGATGCTCCACAGAGCTTTATATTAACACATGAACTTGTAATTTGTATTCAGTCTTGGGTAATTTGTCTATGCAGCCTGTTGAGCACTCAGTAGGTGCAGCCTATTTTTAACCTTCGTTTATTTATGCAAAACCAGTTGAAACAGAGCATTTGTTTAATCCTTTCTTCTTTTGTTTCCCACTGCAGTTTTCTTACCATGTTGGTTCCGAAGGGACCTATTCTTTGGGATTGCTACCAGGCCTGATTTATGAATCATCAGATAAAGAGCCAGTTCCACTCCCAGAAATGTGCCTTAGGTAGGATTACATGCCAGTGAGTCAGCTTTAGGGCAGCATTTTCAAAGGAACGCTATATAAATTACACAGTATCTCTGTGGGGGTGGCTCAGTGTTATGAAAAATCTGCTGTAGAGCATCCTGCACACACATCCACAGAGCTGAGTCAAGTGTCTTGAGCTAAATTGAGTGAGCGCTGGTCTCACTCCCCTTGTTTTAAGTGTGTGAGTATGTGTGACACTTAAAAGATAATAAAAAAGAGTGTATAGTATCTTGGGTGGGAACTGCACATGTCCAGGGATGTCCAGAAAGTGTTGGTACTTCTACATCTGCCTGGATCTAGATCAGTCTTTTCTGGTAGAGGTCTAATTATTTGAGTTCATGGGTTTTTAGTTAATTAGAAATTCTGCTGTCTGGCCTAGGGTCATGGCTTTAAGCAGACAGAGGGAAGGTCTAGATGAGATACTAGGAAGAAATTCTTCCCTGGGAGGATGGTGATGCCCTGGCACAGGTTGGGCAGAGAAGCTGTGGCTGTCCCTGGATCCCTGGAAGTGTCCAAGGCCAGCTTGGACAGGGCTTGGAGCAACCTGGGCTAGTGGAAGGTGTCCCTGCCCATGCAGGGGTTTGGAATGAGATGGGCTTACAGTTTCTTCCAGCCCAAACCATTTGGTGCTTCTCTGATGTGTGTTTGTGTTGTTTGTACTAGAACGTTGTTGGTGAGTTCACTGATTAATTTGGTGTCAGCTTTCAATGGAAAAGAAGGAGATTCCAGAAGACAAAAAGCATGACCAACACACAGCTACACCTGCATGGGTTTTGGTGAAGCTTCACAAGTGGACAAGTTCATTAGCACTTGCAATCTTCTGAGTTGCATGTCCTTCTGAACTTTGTTTTTTGTCATAAGTTTATCCTGTGTTATGAAGTGGACATGAACTGTGCTTCACAATCACCTCTTCAATACTCAGGGCCATGTGCTACTTCTGTCCTTCCCCAACCCACCATCCTCAGACACGCAGTCTGTCGAGTTTCATTCAGAGCTCTTGATGAGCTTGCCTATGTGTTTATGTTTTTAAAAATAGTCTGCTGTTTTACATAATTTTATTAGCCCCTGTTGTATGCATTTGTCATTGCTTCTCTCACACCTCTGATTTACTCCTTCTGTGCTCATCTGTGTTGCGTGAATGTGAGATAATGTAATCCACTGGTGATGGAAGTAATTGTTTCTGTAAGAACAAGCCATTGTAGTATTTAATTTCCTATAAATATCAAACATATAGTCGGATTCAGATGAAAATAACTGACTTCTGTGGCATTGGAACTACGAGGCAAGAAGGGTCTGGAAGCATCTCTGGTTAGCTGTGTACTCTGAACAAGTAACTTACATGCAGCAGTACAGTTAACTTTTAATTTATGTAGTCACAAAAGCCTAAATAATGTTATTTGCTGCAATAATGTAGGTACAGTTTCTCATTTCTTTAAGAATTACAGCTTGCAAATGAATGGCAAGTGGTGAGAGGAGGTGGGTTGTTCGAATTGTTTTCTTTCAGCGCTGACTAAAATGGCACTAAAAGGTGATGTTCTTTCTGCTAGATATCTTTATTCCTTTAAACAATTGCTAGAATCAGCCTAAGAAGGTGAGAAGTAGAGGAAAGAAGTGATCTGTTGGATTCTGATTTACAGGAATTGTGCTAGTAGTAAACTGGTTTTAACAGCAAGCTGCTGTGAAGAATGTAGTACCTCCAGAGGAAGAATCTGTCCTATCCACAGCTTCTGAAAAGAAAGAGCTGGTTTGCTTCATACAAGATGGGCATTCTTCCATCATTAATCAGTTCTTCATCTTAATCAGTTCAATAGCACAAAAAATGACAATGTAGAATTAAGTGTGTCATGGTGTTTATTAAATGTTTCAGGATGTTAAGAGATATTTCTTGTTTGGATTAACTAAGTTGCAAGTAGAATGAAGAACATTGTTAGTATGTAATACTGGGTGATTTAGTTTGTTTGCTGGGCCTGAGTAGCTAGATTCGATGAAGCCTTCAACCTTAAGCTGGAACCTCAACCTTTTGCTTTTGGAATGGAGTTATTTTCTTAGTAATCCTCCTAGCAGTGATACAGAACTGTGTTTTGTCTTTAGCGCATGAGAACATTGATAGCACACCAGTGTTTTAGTTGTTGCTAAGTACTGATTACCTTGAGTCAAGGGCTTTTTAAGCTGTGTGTGCTCTGCCGGTGAGCACCAGAAGCTCAGACCAAAAGATCAGGAGACAACAACCACGAACAGAAGCTGCAGCTCCACAAGAGTTGAACAGCCTGCCTGTCTGGACATGGAGGAAGAACCCAAAAAGGTGCTGGAAGGCCCCAGACCAAAAATCACCGCTGAGCCAAGAGATGCAGACGATGCGCGTGAGGGGCAGGTGTGTGAATTGTGTAATTGCTTGGGGATTTGTTTGTTCAGGGTTCCTCTCCAGAGGAACACACCTTCAGCTGGTCTGCTGCTCTGCAACTCTCTACTAAATGATTTGTTTTTATAATCTGATGCCTGAGACTGTTTTGGGAAACCTGCCATCTTCAGTATAACTCTTCGTGCAGTGGTGTATGTGATGTGATAGTTGTTCTTTAGGAAGCTACTATCAGCTCTGGATATTTTTGCTTTTAATTACCTTTTTTATCTAAAAAAATCCCTTCCCAGAGCAAACAGTGCCAGGAAAGGATTGCTCAGTACCCTCTCCTGTATCTAGGCAGAGCCTGTAAGTTCAAGGTGTGATGAGACAAAACAGCAAGTAACTTTTAATCAGATTTGTGTTTTTCTAAAGGGGTGGTTTTTAATTGCCTTCCCTTGGCTCCTTCCTGCCAGCTCTGGCAGAAAATTTCACTTATTTTCTCATTTTGGTTTCTGCTGGCTCAGTGAAAGGAATCTATCCATGAAAAGGTTCTGGTGCAAAGCAGGGTATAAGGAGGAGTGTGCAGTCACAATTGGGTGGGAAAAGAGTAAGGGACAAAATTCATCCTTGTTAGTGGCAGGAAACTGTTTAGAGAGGTTGGGCTGTCTTTGCTAACCTGACCTTCAAAATCCTTCTGGACTGCCATTTCCTTGTGTGCAAATTATGTGCCTTTGCCAATGAGTCTGTGATTTCAAAAGGTTTCCCAGGTGGAGGTACAGTTAGATGTTTAAAGGGTTTCTGCACACTGGTGTGTTCTGTGTGTGTGACTGGAAAATAACATACTTTCTGTTGGAAAAACGTAGCACATAAGTTTTTACAGAATTGCCTTTTAAATTCATCAGTGCAGTGCCTGTTCATTAGTGAGAGGAGAATGACATTTCCAGTCAATGTCTCATTAAGTATCCATCTGTGTCTGTAAGCATCACAACTTACTCTTCAGTGCTGTGTTCTCACTGCAGTAAAAAAAGTGGCGCCTCTGTAGCACCACCTTGAGGTTACCTTTTCTAGTACTGCTGCTGGAAAAGTTTTTTTAAGATAGTCTCTTCTTGCTGATCTATACATTTCTCAAGTAGAATAAGTGCATTTTTTTCATTCTTTGAGACAAGGCTTTCCTTGGCATGGATATTTTCCCCTGAACTCTCTGTACTTCCCTAAAGGAAAGTCTGTTTGAGTCATGCAGATTTTTATTTTTTTTTCTGCTGAGAGAAAGACAGTTCTGGTTTATATACATACTGGAATCGGTGATGTCTAAATAGCCAGTTCAAGAGACCTGTAGAATACAAACCTCACCAGAGTAGGTGTTTTGTCCATGTACACAGAAACATGTCAGTGTTAGTTGCTCTGTGCTGCCAACTCACTGAGAATATAATTCACTGATTGCTATGTGAGGGATCAAACCAGCATGGTTGGAATAGTTAAAGTAAGATCCTTCTTAATAACAATAAAAATCCTATAAAATCATTGTAATTAGTCTGCTAATGGGATGGCAACATGTAGATGAAACGTATTTTTTTTCTGGCTGACAGGCCGGAGACATGGAAAGGCAAGTGCAGGTGTTGTTATAGTCCCTTTGGGAGCTGTGAGGTAAATGATGTTCTCAAATAGGACATTGGTGAAATAAAGTCTGTAGTTCACTTTGGCTGCCCTCTAGCTTCGTGTTCTTTGTGCTCCCTGGGCTAAAAGGCTGAATAGGGCAGAAGTTGTTCTGCAGTTATTTTTATGAATATTTAAATATATTTTCATCTAGCCAGACTAACACTTTTTTTGGTGTCTGTCTGAGCAGCCTTTTTTTTTTTTTTCCATGCCTGTACATTTCAAAACTCTTAGAGAAAGTATGTTTCATTTCAAAGTGCATGACCAGAGCAAAGCTGGGAGTTGCACTAGCAGGTACAATATAAATCCCACAGTGCAGAAGTCTTGGACAGTCATTCCTTCGTCAAATCTGTCCTTTACTTGCCTGTATAAGAGGAGAATTATTGGATAATGTGGATTTGTGAATGAATCATGTAGAAATACTGATTTTATTACAGTATTGAGATGCATTTATGTCTCAGAATGTGTGTATATGTCATTTGAGTTTATTGATGCTTTTCTGTGGCCTTGGAAATAAATGGTTCGTACACTATATTTACTGCTTACATGAACTTACTATCTCCAGAAATTCTTTCAAGTTGCTTTCAAGAGAGGTTTATTCAGTGCAAGTATTCACAAATATGTTTCCTCATATATACGTTCCCATATTTTACAGTATGCATTTTATTTTGTTCTTTGGATGGAAAATGCTGGGTTTACTGTTTGGGATTTTGGGTTTGGAGTTTTCTCTTCCTCATATCTAGCAGACCTAGTCTTGTCATCTCTGTCTTCCTTGTGTTGTCTGATGTGAACCAGCCTTTCTTTCCTTAACTGGCGTTCCTGTCCTTTAAATATTTTCATGGTTCCCTTGCAGAGCATTTAATTCATTAGCCTGAAGGAAGCATGAACTCTATTTAGTATTCTTTTAAAATGAAGTTTCTAAGCGGGTTAGGGCAGACAGGACAAGGCTGACCTTTGCACAGCACATTTCAGAAGCAGGGAAGTACCCTTATATTGTGCTGGAGATTGCATACATATAATTATATATGTGCAATTACCTGCATGCAATTACAGGCATCCTGGGATGGATCAGGAAACTGAAGAAGGATTGTCAGGGTACAGAAAAATCTCTCTGAACCATCCATGTGTCCTCAGGATGCTCAAGTACTGGTTGCCCTTCTCAGCAGAAATGCATTCTTTTAGATTAAATCTTACTGGTGCTTTTTCTTGTCCACACTTTGTTTTTTTGAAGTGCCATACATTTATCATTTACTATACCTGTGAACCCATAAAGGATTTATTCCATACCATTCATATGTAAGCAAATGCAGTAATTGAAACATCTTTATTCTGTGTTGAATTCCAAGTGAAAATTAGGTGAAAGGCCAAGTGCAAATAATGAAGATAGAGTGGTAACTATTGATCTCTCAAACAAAATTTCCTTGAGGTTACTTCAGGTATTTTTTGGTAGATAAAGTGCAAGTTATCAATCAGAAAAACAGCTTGGGATTTGTATTTTCACTGACACAATGCCATTTATTAAATTATAACTTGAAGTAGAATGCAGGATACTGGTGTGGGTGGATAATGTTTCTTGCTTGCAGCCCCTACTGCTTGATGCTGCTTTCCTGGCAGACTTGAGAGAAACTAGGTCAGCCTTCAGGTTCTCATATAACCAGGACTTGTATGGAAGGCACTCAAGGAGCTCTCGAATGGTGTGTTAGATACTCCTAAAACATCTTGAGGAGAGTGACCAGTGTGGTGGTTCTCTGCTGAGAGCAAATCTGTGTTAGATGTAGCTAATGCCTCTAAAGACAGTGCCTACAGCCCTGTCTCTGTCAATTCAGTAGCACTTCATGGCACTTCTGTATTAAGTCTTTGTTACAAAAGGTCAACTGGGCAGAGCAGTTCCACTGGAAAAGGAAGGTGTTTGCAGTCTTGCAAACAGCTTTTTCAGTTTCTGTGCACAGTGATGAATTTCTTCAATGCCACTTTGGTACAGTTTGGAAATCACCATAAAAGCTTTGTACTTTCATGAGGTTGAGATCCTGTTCAGCTGAAAGTAGGTTTCTTATAGATATAGAAACTGAAGTATATTCTGGTCTGTCCAGGTGGATGACTGCAAAGTCTAGGAATTTTAAGGCTGGTGTTGTTAGAAGGACTAAAATTCTCTGTTAAAATAAGCTTAAAGTTCTAGGTAAAGAAGTTTAACATATGTTGATTGTAACATATTGGTTAAATTTTTATAATGTAAGGGTTCAGAAACTTTTTAGTATTTTCTGCTCTGTTTTGATTATTCTAGTGAAGTGAACCACGTTTAGTGGGGTATCCAGTACTATCTTTCATGGGTGTGTAAATAAAGGAATAGTTTGGTGTAACAGAATGAGTTCACTAGGAAAACATACATGAAGAAACAAACACAGTATTGAACAAGACAATACTCTGCTCTGGTGCCAGGCTGGGAGAACTGGGGTGGCTCCCCTGCAGAAGGGAAGGCTCCAGGGACACCTGAGAGCCCCTCCCAGTGCCTAAAGGGGCTCCAGGAGAGCTGGGGAGGGACTGGGGACAAGGCATGGAGGGACAGCACACAGGGAATGGCTTCCCACTGCCAGAGGGCAGAGTTAGATGGGATTTTGGGAAGGAACTCTTGCCTGTGAGGGTGGGCAGGCCCTGGCACAGGTTGGGCAGAGAAGCTGTGGCTGCCCCATCCCTTGAAGTGTTAAAGGCCAGGTTGCATGGGGCTTGGAGG
Source organism: Scytalopus superciliaris (assembly GCA_013400415.1). Lineage (NCBI taxonomy): Eukaryota > Metazoa > Chordata > Aves > Passeriformes > Rhinocryptidae > Scytalopus > Scytalopus superciliaris. The sequence goes on from VXBX01000504.1 coordinate 35,899, forward strand.
AACCTGGGCTAGTGGGAGGTGTCCCTGTCCATGGCAGGGGGCTTAGAATGAGGTCATCTGTAAGGTCCCTTCCCAACCCAAAGCATTTTTGGATTTTATGAATCATACTGTCTGTCATTGAAAGCAATGGGTTGTTTAGGTAATACTGTGAAGAGCAGGGATGAGCGACTTACTTGTGTAAATTACTATTACTGTTCTGTTCTTGTGCAGGCTGCTG